>ONZH01030887.1:0-158639 GCA_900303285.1 Rhinella marina | reverse complement strand
AACTGAAACAGACGGTGGGTATTTACACCAGGTATGTGAGATAATTTAGCAAGAGAACGCACAGTACAGTGGCCTATTAAAATGCCTAGATATTGTATATTTTCAAAGTACACAGTATTTACACCGTGTAGTAAACTGAACAGACGGTGGGTATATTTACACCAGGTATGTGAGATAATTTTAGCAAGAGAACGCACAGTACAGTGGCCTATTAAAATGGCCTAGATATTGTATATTTCAAAGTACACAGCCGTGTAGTAACTGAACAGACGGTGGGTATTTACACCAGGTATGTGAGATAATTTAACAAGAGAACGCACAGTACAGTGGCCTATTAAAATGCCTAGATATTGTATATTTCAAAGTACACAGCCGTGTAGTAAACTGAACAGACGGTGGGTATTTACACCAGGTATGTGAGATAATTTAGCAAGAGAACGCACAGTACAGTGGCCTATTAAAATGCCTAGATATTGTATATTTCAAAGTACACAGCCGTGTAGTAACTGAACAGACGGTGGGTATTTACACCAGGTATGTGAGATTAATTTAGCAAGAGAACGCACAGTACAGTGGCCTATTAAATGGCCTAGATATTGTATATTTCAAAGTACACAGCCGTGTAGTAACTGAACAGACGGTGGTATTTACACCAGGTATGTGAGATAATTTAGCAAGAAAACGCACAGTACAGTGGCCTATTAAAATGGCCTAGATATTGTATATTTCAAGTACACAGCCGTGTAGTAAACTGAACAGACGGTGGGTATTTACACCAGGTATGTGAGATAATTTAACAAGAGAACGCACAGTACAGTGGCCTATTAAAATGCCTAGATATTGTATATTTCAAAGTACACAGCCGTGTAGTAACTGAACAGACGGTGGGTATTTACACCAGGTATGTGAATAATTTAACAAGAAAACGCACAGTACAGTGGCCTATTAAATGGCCTAGATATTGTATATTTCAAAGTACACAGCCGTGTAGTAACTGAACAGACGGTGGGTATTTACACCAGGTATGTGAGAATAATTTAACAAGAGAAACGCACAGTACAGTGGCCTATTAAATGGCCTAGATATTGTATATATTTCAAAGTACACAGCCGTGTAGTAACAGAACAGACGGTGGGTATTTACACCAGGTATGTGAGATAATTTAACAAGAGAACGCACAGTACAGTGGCCTATTAAAATGCCTAGATATTGTATATTTTCAAAGGTACACAGCCGTGTAGTAACTGAACAGACGGTGGGTATTTACACCAGGTATGTGAGATAATTTAACAAAGAGAACGCACAGTACAGTGGCCTATTAAAATGCCTAGATATTGTATATTTCAAAGTACACAGCCGTGTAGTAACTGAACAGACGGTGGGGTATTTACACCAGGTATGTGAGATAATTTAGCAAGAGAACGCACAGTACAGTGGCCTATTAAAAATGCCTAGATATTGTATATTTCAAAGTACACAGCCGTGTACTAACTGAACAGACGGTGGGTATTTACACCTGGTATACAAAAAGGGTATTGCAGGCACACAGAACCCAGAACACTAGAGCCAAATAAACTGTATTTAAAAAAATAAAATAAAATTCACAGCCGTATACTGCCAGATCAGATGGTGCATATACACACTAGTTATATAACAGGGTTTTTCAGCCTAAAAGAACGCTGAACAGTAGTGCCAAATATAGTTTGGTATGTAGCAGAGCACCTAATACACCACTAATGCCTCTCTCTGTCCCTACTCCAGCAGCTATCCCTGAATACAGCAGCCGTTCTCTGTAAAGTCTATATTGTAGTAAAGCTATCACTGTAGTCCACTATAGTAGCCCTGATAAGGGCTTTTAATCACGCTCCTGCCTGTCCAACAGCTAAAACCTATCTGTCCCTTCTCCAGCCTCTGTCCCTGACTAAGTTCACGCAGCATATGCGTACGAGCAGGAAGAGCTGAGTTTTTATGATTCGAGGTCACATGGTTTTTCCAGCCAATCCATGTAGACGCTGTTTTCGCGCTGCCAGCGTGCTCAGCGTGCCTGTCATACCCCCCCTGCATGTTGATTGGTGGAAAAAGAGCGCCAGGGAAGGTGGGAGGGGAAACGAATTCTAAGTGCGCCATCGCCGTTATACTCGATTGAAATCGAGTATGCCGAATATCGTAGTATTCGATCGAATACCGGCTCGATCGAACACTACTCGCTCATCTCTAATGCTGACCTTTCACCAGCAGATGGCAGACTGGGAGGAGCCAGGAAAAAAATAACACAAGGTCAGACTTCATCTGCATAACCCTTCCCTTGTGTACACCCCCAATTAAAATCATTCCTTTAAGCTCTCCAGTCACATCCAGAGCTACATCTACAATTCTGCTTGCTTCCTATTAGGAGGGAGCAATGCATTGTGGAAGCTCAAGTGATAGCCACATGATTAAAGGGGTTCTCCCATGACTAATGTAAAAGATATAAATCAGACATCATATAGGACATGGTGACCTCTTTCTAACAAAGCTAGAACCAGCCCTGTACCTCACATGGATCCAGAGATCTCCCCATTCATTGCTCTGCTAGATTTATATCAGGCTGACAGCTCAAGGGGAGTGTCTTTTCTGCTGCAGCTAAGGGGGTGTGTCCATGCTCTGCCTATCACAGCTCAGGAGGTGTGTCTGAGCTCTCCCTATCACAGCTCAGGAGACAGTTGAAGGATGAAACTAAGCATGTGCGGCCTTCTCAGTGAGGAGATCCAAGAAATAAGGAAAAAACAAACAGCAGGTGGCGCTATACAGATACATTTTATTGCATAACTTAGTGGCATTGCTAAATTTTTAATTACATGTAAATACAAAAGTATTCATACCCGGGTTTTTTGTGGGATAGCCCCTTTAAAGCCCAGCTGTGCCAGCATGACTGACAGCTACAGTAAGTGGAGTTAAACTCTGGTCAGTTTCCAAGGGCAACCAGCAGAATTTTAAATCAGCTTTGAAGGTGATTGGAGAATATAATCGTGAGTACAAAAATTAATCCGATTTTTTAATAACTTCAAGACGCTTCATTGCCAACACATTATACATTCTCATTGCTGGAAGAAAAAAAAAGTTGGAATTTAACTTTTTTCCAAGTATCTTGGCGGCTTTAGATAGAACATCACATTTATGAAATGAGAAAAACCTGTTGTGTTTCATCGTCTCTGATAAGAAGCTGAGATGAAATTCATAAGCAGTAAAACGGTATTAAAGCCACATGAGATACGGATCATTCATAATTCATAAATCAGATGGCGGCAGCTCGGCTCTCATTACTGGGATCATTTACAACCTGAAAACTTTCCACTGTTAGAAGAGAACTGGAGCTTAATGCAGATAAGAAAATCCCTTTAAGGCAGTCCCTTGGAATGGAACTAATAGCGCCCATACTGCCCAGTGATGGCCTGCAACGGCTCATAAACCCCATGGTTAAGTCTACGGCGCCACGTAGTCAATGTACGCTCCTGGAATATGGAATGTTCAGGGTCCATGTTACAGAATGCAAACCAGTCAGTGTTTCTAAGGCTCTGTTCACATTTCATTTGCTGATTTACAGTGATACAGTGTATCTTTATGAATGTGACCCCCCCAAATACATGGCACTGTATGCCATACAGAAGCAAGTACTATGTGGTTTAAGCTGCATTTGTTTGCTGCCAGGTTGTTGCAGCTGAAGAATACAATGTGTCAACCCTTCCCCTGTCTCTAACTAATTCAATACAATGTTGCAACATTCTAGCAGAACCATTGACAAGCTGCAATTCACAACACAGCCACTGGGGGCCGCCCATTTAATAAAATTGTGTTGTTTTTAATAGCTGGTCATCTCGTGACACACATATCAGGACATGTCCAGCCAAGAGGAGAGGTAAGGTTGGACACATCTGTAGTAGGTTGCCAAATACCACCGCAAACATATGCCAAAAGGACATATCTTGTCATATGTCATCCGCAATTTGCGGATCCGCAATGACATGCGGACATGTGAATGGACCCTAATCCTGCAAGTTGACCCAGAGGAAGGCAATAAAAAACCCTGTGAGGTAGAAGCCAATTTTCCTCACTTTAGGGGAAAAAAATCCTTCCCGACTCCATTCAGAATAACTCCCTGGACTCCCTGGAGCGCTGAGAAGACGATAAACTTGACTATCTAGAGGAGGTAAAAGTCGTAACAAGGTTTCCGTAGGTGCACCTGCGGAAGGATCATTAACGGTTCATGCTAGCTAATCGATTTTCTCTGAATGGCAGCAAAAAATTTTAAAAAATCATACTTACCTTATCCGTTTGAGCGCAAAGAGCTGCTCGCCACCATCTTAATTGAAGATGTCACACAAAATGACGTCATCATGGGCTACACGAGATTTCGTGCTAGATTTTAAATCAAGATGGCGGCGGCCGGCTCTTGGCGATCAAATTTATAAGGTAAGTATGATTTTATTTATTTATTTATTTTTATACTGTGTTATTGCTGTCAGATGCCGCAATCAGTTATGAACGTAGGATCAGGGGGATACAATGACGGAGGGAAGTGCAATCACCATTCCCAAGTAATTTGTCATGAAGCAAATTTTTCAATAGTTCACTCATCACTATATGCTACATGCATATATTTGCTTATTGCTGCTGCTTTAGAGCATCTCGTTAATATGCAATAATCAATAAATTAGAAAACTCATTACTGCCACCTATGGGTTATTACCCTTCAAACCAACAACCCATAAAGGAGTCATGACAAGGATTCTGCATCCTTGATACTGGACAGTACAGAACTAGGGCTGGGATGCCTGGTTGATATTGAGATAGATAGATAGATAGATAGATAGATAGATTGATAGATAGAAAAAAAGTAATTCCACGGCACTCCCAAAACTGTGATCAAAGTAGATGTTCTTTATTCACCAGAGCGACGTTTCAGTCCTCTTACTGGGACTTTTCTCAAGCAGTCATATCACTGCTTGAGAAAAGTCCCAGTAAGAGGACTGAAACGTCGCTCTGGTGAATAAAGAACATCTACTTTGATCACAGTTTTGGGAGTGCCGTGGAATTACTTTTTTTCTATGTCATTTGGGAGGTTGGATCACCTCCTGAGCTGCTGGCTGACCATTTTACCTATCTACAGCTGTGCTGCTTCCATTTTTCTATTATAGATAGATAGATACATAGATAGATATCCATCTATCCATCATCTTCTATCTATCTATCTATCTATCTATCTATTATCTATCTATCTATCTATCTCATATCTATTATCTATCTCATATCTATTATCTATCTATTATCTATCTATTATCTATCTATCTATCTATCTATCTCATATCTATCTATCTCATATCTATTATCTATCTATTATCTATCTATCTCATATCTATTATCTATCTATCTCATATCTATCTATTTATCTCATATCTATCTATCTCATATCTATTTATCTATCTATCTCATATCTATCTATCTATCTATCTATCTATCTAATCTATCTATCTCATATCTATCTATCTCATATCTATTTATCTCATATCTATCTATCTATCTATCTATCTATCTATCTATCTATCTAATCTATCTATCTCATATCTATCTATCTCATATCTATTTATCTCATATCTATCTATCTATCTATCTATCTAATCTATCTATCTCATATCTATCTATCTATCTATCTATCTATCTATCTATCTCATATCTATCTATCTATCTATCTATCTCATATCTATCTATCTATCTATCTATCTATCTATCTATCTATCTATCTATCTATCTCTCTCATATCTATCTATTTATCTCATATCTATCTATCTATCTATCTATCTATCTATCTAGATTCTTACAGGCAAAGCTCAATGGGAAAAAAGTATGTAAATTTGAGGGAAAAAAAATGCACATGAGCTCTCCCCAGAAGGAGGAAATCTGTGTCTCTAGTGCCACCTATTGGTGCTCCATGAGAAAAGTATGCAAATTAGCTCTCCTCCAGATGATGGAAAACTATCCAGTGCCAGCTGTTGGTGCTTCAGTCAGAGAAGGGATGCATATAACCTATCCTCCAGAAGGAGAAAGCTATCTCATTAGTGTCACCTTCAGATAAGTGGCATCCGGTGCCTGGAGTTCTAGACATCTCCAGCCTTGATGGAACCCTGTAGTTGTAAGGCGCAGGTCCTGTTCCAGCTTGGGAGCCTGACTTTCTAAGCTATTATGTAACGTTTATGTATTCTGTTTTGCTTTCTCTTTTCACAACAGCTTACTGACATTGAGCCAAATGTTAACTAATGCATATGAGATAACTGGATACCTTTGACATACAAAATGTTCCTCGTTTGTATTTCTACAGGACGCAGATGTTTGGATCGAGAGAACAGTCAAAAAGAGCGATGTAAATAACCGCGCTCGGCTCCCATCAGCCGTCCGCAGCTATCTGACACAGAAATAAAGGATCGGCCGCTTGTTCCAAAAGGCGAAAGTTGTCTGTTAAAGTTTAAGCCTGACACAACCAAGATGCAATCTAGTAAAAGAAAGTCTCCACATTCTTTCTAAAAGTATCTCATGAAGTACAGATGTTACACTTATTTATAGACTGAAGACGGGGGCTACCTAGAGGAGGCAATACAGAAATAAGACCCCTATTGTTATCATGCACCTTCATATCCCCAAAAGACAGGGCAATACTGTGATTGATGGTGTAGTATGGTATACTTGGGATAATTCGGGTCCTGTGGTATTAATGGAGGGTGGTAAGATCAGGGCAGCTCTAAAGAGGAACCCCGAAAATGGGGAAGAACCAACTAGGACTAAGGCTCCTTTTCTTCTATAACGACAATGTGGATGATACACTTCTACTCATGAGTTATCTTTTCACGAAGATACTATGGGGCTCATTTATTAAGTCCAGTGTTTTCTACGTCGGTCTTAAGTTTCTCTGTGTTACTGGAGGAAGCGCCAAAGTTCAGTGGAGAAGCAGGCCGTGCAACAGACTTAACTCTACACCAACTCCCTTGCTGGCATAGATTTAAGCAATTAATTAAGCCCGCCTAGTACTGTTTCCTATGAGTGAAAACCCTAGTAACTTGTATTACCTCCTATGAGTGACAACCCTAGAAACTTGTATTACCTCCTATGAGTGACAACCCTAGTAACTTGCATTAC
This sequence comes from Rhinella marina, assembly GCA_900303285.1. Lineage (NCBI taxonomy): Eukaryota > Metazoa > Chordata > Amphibia > Anura > Bufonidae > Rhinella > Rhinella marina. Next base: position 151,475 of record ONZH01030887.1, on the reverse strand, counting down.
CTCCGATGAGTGGCAACCCTACAACTTGTATTACCTCCTATAAGTGACAACCCTGGCAACTGGTGCCACCTAGTAACTTGTGCCACCTTCTATGAGTGACAACCCTAGTAACTGGTACTACCTCCTATGAGTGACAACCCAAGTAACTGATGCCACCTCCTATAAGTGACAGAGCTACTTACTGGTGCTACCTCCTATGAATGACAACCCAAGTAACTGGTGCCACCTTCTTTGAGTAACAAGCCTAGTAACTGGTGCCACCTCCTATGAGTGACAACCCTAGTAACTGGTGCTACCTCCTATGAATGACAACCCAAGTAACTGGTGCCACCTCCTATAAGTGACAACCCTACTTACTGGTGCCACCTCCTATGAGTGACAATCCTAGTAACTGGTGCCACCTTATATGAGTGACAACCCTAGTAACTGGTACTACCTTATATGGGTGACAACCCTAGTTACTGGTGCCACCTCCTATGAATGATAACCCTAGTAACTTGTATTACCTCCTATAAATGACAGCCCTAGTAACTGGTACTACATCCTATGAGTGACAACTCTAGTAACTGGTGCTACCTCCTAAGAATAATAACTCTAGTAACTTGTACTACCTCCTATGAGTGACAACCCTAGTAACTGGTGCCACCTCCTGTGGCGAATCACGCACCTCGCAGCTCCAATTGATGTCAACTACTTCAAGTCCACGATATGCGGTTTAGTCGCTGGTTACCAAGATGTGACGTTGCTCCCTCCCTAGGAGCACATAAGGTCCTACAGTTTACACAGACGCCTCCTGTCCATGCGGGTACAGGGAGACCAACCCTGACAAGCTGAGAGAGGTTTTTCACTGTCCCAGTGAAACAGAACTTTCTCAGCCCGGTAGACTGCCACCAGTTGCTCATTTGATATAAGCCCGGTCCGCTAATAGGATTATATAGGGTAAGAAACCAAACTGCAGCAGCGTATAACTATGCCGAAACACAGACGTGGAGATTCGTGGACCGACATACAAGAACAGTACATTTTTATTTAATTGCCTTAAGTGCAAATACAGGTGGTCTAATACAAACAGAGTTGAACAGCGCAATAGTCAGTTACCAGGTGGATGAGTAGTCCGTTGGATTATGATGAGTCCTGGGTTGCTGTAAGGCCTGGCTGTAGTCACATGGGGGCAATGATGTCAGCCGCTTGTCCACGGTCCCTTCAAACACATTACTCGATGTGACCCCCTTTCAGAGAAAGACACTGGCCTCTGGCCTATGTGGGCCTTTTCACCTGTAGTCGGTCACTCCCATCCCTCCCTCCGGGAGGAGTTCACCCTCCCTTCCTTGTCCTGGCAGCCAAAACCCATTATGGCGCATAGCTCCGGACCGGTAGGTCACAGGGAGATGGTTCTGGGACCAACAGATCCGCCTGAGTTCCATCTACAGGTGGAGACCAAACATGGTGCCGTTATTAAGTTCCTCCTTGGAGATCTCCGTATCTCCTTTTCCTGGCATCCAACCACCAAACTACGACCACTGACATGTTTGTCTTGGCCTCCGTGTCACAGATATGTAACTGGATTATGCCTGTGATGGACGGACAATTCATAATTCCTTATGAACTCCTGGTTCCATGATGTCTGAAGGATTTCAGTGATCTGGCTATCAAGCTGACACCCCTTGCTGTTTTTTTTTTCCCTGAAGGATGACATGGCCACCGTGCTGGCTGCTTGAGGTGTGAATTGTACACATGTGTCCTGCTTGAAGCCAGGACCCCTGCAGAGTTCACTCCCTCTGCTATCTAACAGCAGATGGCTGGCATCAGATCATAATTCCACATTCCTCACACCTCCTATAAATGATAACCCTAGTAACTGGTGCTACCTCCTATGAGTGGCAACCCTAGTAACTGGTGCCACCTCCTATGAGTGACAACCCTAGTAACTAGTGGCACTACCTATGATTGACAACAATTGCAACTGGTGCCACTTCCTATGAGTTGTAAGCCAGGCTCTTTGTGCTCTTGTCTTATTCCATAGTGTCAAACCCTTGAGATCTAGCAGAAGACAACCTCAGCTGGTAATAACAGTGAAAAGTCACTTAATACTGAGGTTTTTTTCCCTCATTATCAAGGTTTATGAGTTTTTTTGTGGTCGATACTCAACTTATTGACTATGTGTGCAATGATAACATCAGAGGACACATGGAACTGTTGTAGATGTTGGGTGAAAAACTTCTCCACCGATGGACCTAATGTAAGTCTGGTATATATTTTTGGATTTGACAGTATCCTTGAAATCCAGTAAAGACATTCCTAACTGGAGATGACATTGAAGGAGGACACTTGCCCATTGTGTTTGATGATATGTCCTGAGTGTGCCATGATAACAGCAGAGGGGCATGGACAGGTTCCTCAGAGGAGCCGCATGGATTGTCCACCAATATGCATACTGCATCCTAGTCTAGCACCATATGGTCATATGTTTATGGATTTGCAGATCTTTAGTACAAGAGAGGAGGATGGTGGTGGTTGTGCCCTATTTTTGATGTTGATATTCCTGTTGCAGCTGTCGTCTGATGCAGTGAAACATACGAGGAAAGTTTATGATCAGACATTCTTGGTGCGTTTCCTAAAGAGTCACAGTCGTGACTTCTAAACATTTTACTTTCCATAAAAAGAACATTCCTCCAATCAGAAAGAAAAAAAAATGCTATCAATTAAAGTGGAACTGCACGCTTAGCACCCAGATCTGCTGGCACCTGGCATCGAACCTGCAGCACATGCTGGTGGGGGACATGTGGCCAGCAGATTGTGAAAGTCTATACAGAGAAGTCAAGCCCAGAGAACAGGAGCCTGCCAAATGAGATTTCTCTGCCTGCAGGATCTGATGCCAATATCTCATGAATCAGCTGCAGGGCAGCGCTCATATTAGAGCTGAGCACATTTCGGGAGGGTCAGGAGGCTGGACGCCGGCCACTGTCCTCCGAGGTTATTGAACTCCAATGATAAAACCAGTGAAGGCCAGAAAAAAGCCTCTCACAAAGGTCTCTGACCGGATAATAGATCCTTTATCTGATGTACAGGAAACCTACCAACAGATGTAACAGTACCGTGATTACTGTTAGAATTCTAGAGAGATGGATAGATAATAGATTGTGAGAGATAGATAGATAGATAGATAGATAGATAGATAGATAGATAGATAATAGATAGGTAGATAGATAGATAGATACATAATAGATAGACAGATATGAGATAGATAGATAGATAGATAGATAGATAGATAGATAGATAGATAGATATAAGAGAGATAGATAGATAGATAGATAGATAGATAGATAGATAGATAGAATACAAATATGAGATAGATAAATATATAGATAGACAGATATGTGATAGATAGATAGATAGATAGATAGATAGATACGAGATAGATAGATAGATAACAGATGATTGATAAATAGATAGATAGATATGAGATAGATAGATATGAGATAGATAGATGTTAGATAGATAGATATATAGATAGATAATAGATAGACAGATAGATAGATAGATAGATAATAGATAGGTAGATAGACAGATAGATAGATAGATAGATAGATAGATAGATAGATAGATAGATAGATAGATAGATCGTTTCTAGATGTTTTTGGAAAGTTCTGATTCTCCATTGTATGAACATTAATTAATTCAGGTTCACTCTTTGGACCAAAGACTGAGAAGAAATGACAATAATTTCCTCGTGTATTTCTTCCATACTCCGCATCTCTCTTGGTAACGATGAAATGTTTAATGATTTCCAAACATACAAAGTGCACCCTGCAGATTCATTTATTTTATTGCATTCCAGGAACAGTTTTAACAGCTGCCATAATGTGTCAGCCAAAACATGTGTGTACAGCAGGGATCGGGGCCGGCTCCTTCCTCCCATCAACAATTGGGTTTGATGAGTACGAAGTCAACATCATCATCTCAAGAAGAACCAAACACACGAGGTCATGTCATAGTGACCTCCTAGGGGCACTTACCTCCAGGTGGTGGTTACCTGTCATATTACAGGTAGTGTTGGACAGTTCAGCCCTTAATAACACGTTTCTTGTAGATAAACCATTGCTCACCAAGTACTCAGCATCGATATCACGGCATTTTATTAGACCTCACTTGAACTGTCTGTTTGGTTGTGGTCCAAACTAGAGATTTGATCTGGGCCAGATTCGCAGAATGTTTGAAAATCAAAAATGCTCCAGTTGTCAGGAAAGTTCACATATAACACTCTCTGGTTGAGAGAGCGCGTCTAGTGTTCTACTCTGGATTTCTGGGAAATATTTAGGCATTGTCTTGGGCATACTCTTTCTCATTATGGAGAATTCCTAGTATGTGTAGTATGTATAGAGTATTGTAGACCAGACAACCACCCTCTAGATTTCTGTGAAAAATATATAAAAGCACATCTTACATGTGTTGGCAGCAGATAGGCTAAGCTAATATCTTTCCCAGAAACCCAGAGGAGCATTGCCTGGCCTACAATACTACGCACAGATATCAATCCGCTCATCCTTTGACCCAAGCTGGATCCCAAGTAATACCCATAAACTTCAATGGATAGAGCCAGGTGTCAGTGCAGCCACCTCTACTCTTCATCTCCATGCAGCCATCTTGGGGCACCTTAATATAGGAAATGGGCTCAAGGAATCCCTATTCTCCCAATAGTTGCCCATAAAAGCAACTTCAGGAGTGCAGCTTGTAAAGTGTAACGAATCATTAGACTGGCCTGTATACAAAGTATAAAAGATGGGATTCCAAGGGGCCACATTCTACCAAGGGAGAGCACATTGACATGAAGGTATCTATGCTCTGTCAGAGCTCAGCAGGCCCAACCAGAGGTGACATGATTCGTGCAGGGCCGCTCTACTGTATATCAGCAATGACTGACTGTCCTGGAGAGGTCAGTGTACCAAATTCATATGGCCCACCCCCAAGGGATTCATGTCCCCTTTAATTTATATAACCCACCCCCCAGGAATTTATATTCCTGTTAATTCATATGGCCCACCCCAAAGGATTTGTGTCCCTGCCAATTAATATGACTCATTCCAAGGGATTCATTTAATCTTTAATTCATAGGGCCCAAAGAAAGGTATATATATATCCCCTGTAATTCATATAGCTCACCCACAAGGGATTCATGTCCCCTGTAATTCATATGGCCCACACCAAGGGATTCATGTCCCCTGTTTTTCATATGGCTCACCCCCAAGGGATTCATGTCCCCTGTAATTCATATGGCCCACACCAAGGGATTCATGTCCCCTGTTTTTCATATGGCCCACACCAAGGGATTCATGTCCCCTGTAATTCATATGGCCCAGCCCAAGGGATTCATGTCCCCTGTAATTCATATAGCCCACCTACAAGGCATTCATGTCCCCTGTAATTCATATGGCCCACACCAAGGCATTCATGTCCCCTGTAATTCATATGGCCCACACCAAGGCATTCATGTCCCCTGTAATTCATATGGCCCACACCAAGGCATTCATGTCCCCTGTAATTCATATAGCCCACCTACAAGGCATTCATGTCCCCTGTAATTCATATAGCCCACCTACAAGGGATTCATGTCCCCTGTAATTCATATGGCCCACACCAAGGGATTCATGTCCCCTGTAATTCATATAGCCCACCTACAAGGCATTCATGTCCCCTGTAATTCATATGGCCCACACCAAGGCATTCATGTCCCCTGTAATTCATATGGCCCACCTACAAGGCATTCATGTCCCCTGTAATTCATATAGCCCACCTACAAGGCATTCATGTCCCCTGTAATTCATATGGCCCACACCAAGGCATTCATGTCCCCTGTAATTCATATGGCCCACACCAAGGCATTCATGTCCCCTGTAATTCATATAGCCCACCTACAAGGCATTCATGTCCCCTGTAATTCATATAGCCCACCTACAAGGGATTTATGCCCCCTATAATTCATATGGGCCACCCCCAAAGGACTCATTTCCTCTTTAATTCATATGGCCCATCCCCAAGGGATTCATGTCCCCTGTAATTCATATGGCCCACCCCCAAGGGACTCCTTTCCTCTTTAATTCATATGACCCACCCCCAAGGGATTCATGTCCCCTGTAATTCATATGGCCCACCCACAAGGGATTCATGTCCCCTGTAATTCATAAGGCCCACCCCCAAGGGATTCATGTCCCCTTTAATTCATATGGCCCACACCAAGGGATTCATGTCCCCTGTAATTCATATGGCCCACACCAAGGCATTCATGTCCCCTGTAAATCATATGGCCCACACCAAGGCATTCATGTCCCCTGTAATTCATATGGCCCACACCAAGGTATTCATGTCCCCTGTATTTCATATGGCCCACCCACAAGGTATTCATGTCCCCTGTAATTCATATGGCCCACCTACAAGGGATTCATGTCCCCTATAATTCATATGGGCCACCCCCAAAGGACTCATTTCCTCTTTAATTCATATGGCCCATCCCCAAGGGATTCATGTCCCCTGTAATTCATATGGGCCACTCCCAAAGGACTCATTTCCTCTTTAATTCATATGGCCCACCCCCAAGGGACTCCTTTCCTCTTTAATTCATATGACCCACCCCCAAGGGATTCATGTCTCATTTAAAAATGAAGAACAGAAAATTGCATTTGACTCCTTTCCCAATCAAAGGAATATATAGTGGACAATATATAGAGATACAAAAGGTCCACGTGTCTTTTATTACATAAGCAACAGCTATGATATTTATCAGTTATGGGGTGACTATTGTCTATCCTGCCTCTTCTTCCCCCTCCCGATCAGAAGATCACATCAGATGTGAACAGGATTACACTTTATACATTGTTCCAATTTGTTCTAAAACCATTGTCCAATAGCAGTATAGACATATATTTATTTATTTATTTAAATGTAGCTTACGACTACAGAACATTATAAAGGATGGAAGACATGAAAGGAGGAGCCATATTCCTTAACCGGTCACCCTAAAAGGGTTTTCTGATCTAAAGTACGGTATTAGTCAGGGGAGAGTTAAGTTTGGAATTACCAGAAAATGCAATTTCTTCAGAGCTGAAACTTGATATGGAAATGTAACCATAAAGCAGCCGATTGAGCTATTCAAGGAAACTTAATGGCTTTTTGAGGAATGTAAGACTCCCCACCTTAATTACCTGAAGCAGAATCTTAAATCAAGACGGCCCCTAGATCCCCGACAACAGATGAATTTCATCCCGTTTAATTTTCAAAAATTTTTTTTTCTTTGCTGCAAAACAGAGCAGATTTCACATTACCCAAAGCCTGATGTATGTGGCTAAAACCTTAACATCAGAAGATGGGGACAGTATGTATATCCATAGTCCGATCACTTGACTTTGAATGGACGTGATACAATGTAGTCATGATGATGAACCTGCTGTACTGTACGACAATCTGATCCAGCTCCTGGGGTGTAGAAGTAGTGGATGCGAGTGGTGCCTGAAGGATCTCAAAAGCCCCTCTCCATAAGAAGATATACTGAAGGCGGGGGGTGGGCTGCTATACTTTAAGAGCTCAGGAGAATCCTGTTACACCTCTGTAAAGTTATGATGGCCTGTGATGTCTAAGCGTATGATAACAGAGCAAGACAAGGGCTTGATCATACTGAATGCCAGAAAACAACGAAGCACGACTCAATGTCAAGCAGCAGCTGCAAAAGCAGACAGGATTTTAAGGTGCATAAAATAGACATGATTGGGTAAACTAAGCTGTGCTCAATGTCAGGCAGCAACTGCAAATGCAAACAAGACAAAGTGTACAGAAGAAGCTCTTTATTCTGAAAGTCTTATAGATCGCAGCTCCGGAGGCAAAATGCAATAAGCTCAGTTATAGATGGTCTTTAGGTGTCTTAGGGAGTCTTTAATGAGTACCATAAGGCTCCATTCACACGTCCATATTTTTCTTTTTCAGATTTTCGCTCCGTTTTTTGCGGATCTGTGTTTCCGCAAAAACCTTCCGTTTTTACCAATTGTACATCCGCATCCGTTCCATTTTTCCGCAAAAAAAAAAAAGGAAGGAGGAATATATGTTGTTCGGGGAATTTTCTTTCTATTTCCTGGAAACGGATCCGCATTTTTTGCGGACCCATTGACTATAATGGGACCACGGACCGCATATGCGGACAAAAGTAGGACAAGTTCTATCTTATTTGCGGATCGGCATAACGGAACGGAACAACGGATGCGGACAGTATACGGAGTGCTGTCAGCATTTTTCAGGACCCATTGAAATGAATGGATCCGCATCCTATCCGCATGATTTGCGGATCGGATGCGGATCGGATCAGGAAAGAAAAAAAGGACGTGTGAATGGAGCCTAAGGCTGTATTCACATGTGACTGAGAAAAAAGCAGAACAATTCAAAGCTATTAGATGCAGTTATGGCTGCAGTTATGGCTGTGGGAAAGCCAGCGGTGTAAGGCGCGGGCACCGACGCCGTGCACGCGCGCGCTTGTAGTCTAATTACGACACTGTCGCTTTAAGACACTTTGTTTTAGTTCAGACACAGGAAGTGGTCATAAGCTCCGACCTTGACCCTGCCTGTGATGTCACTTCCGCCAGGAGGTGATCATGTGCCCATACTTCGAGGCTACAGATGATGTCACATCCGCCAGTCCTGCACAGGAAGCACCGCCCTGTTAATTGGTTGCTTCACTATAAAAACCCCTCAGTATTGGCAGCAGGTGCCGGTGCCTTGTTGTTGCTTTGCTAAGCTAGAGACCCGGTTGCTCTGCTTTGTGACTAGGACCTTGGGTGCACACTAGGTGTAGTCTGTGGTCTAGGCAGGAGTTGTGTTTGTTGGGCTGCAACCTCCTTCGGGAGGCGCGGAACCCTAGTGTGCGCCAGTGTGTGTGTTTGGAGGCCACATTGTGTGTTGGGCTGCAACCTCCTCCGGGAGGCGCGGAACTCGGCACACGTGGTCCGATTGAGAGCTGGGTATCCTGTGCTGGTCCCAGACTGAGCGCATTGAGTGCTTGTGCGCAGTTGCCTTCCGGGCATTGGGGCTCATCCCCTATCCTCCTTCGGGAGCTAGTTATTGAGTGCTAGTGCACACGTGCCCTTCGGGCATTGGGGCTCATCCCCTGTCCTCCTTCGGGAGCTTGCCTTTCCGGCTGCTTGGTTCCTAGGTTGCCCTGCTCGGGTGACTCAGGATCTGAGTCCAGTGATCCCCGGTGGCTCTGTCTCAGGGCAGAGTCACTTCTTTATTTAAAAAGGGCTCCTTGGCCTAACAGTAGGCACCGGCCAGGGATCCGCCGGTGCTATGTCTCAGACTCCCTCCATTCAGGCGTACGTTAAACAATGGGAACAACGCATGCAGGAGATGGAGCAACGTGCTGCCGCCATCTCGGCGTCTAGCACGGAATTTCTGTCCACCTTAGACGGTCGGTTGCAGGCCGTGGAGCAGCAGGCTGCCGCTACTTCCCACTTCGCTGCTGCTTCGGTATGTCCGCAAGTTCCCGTGGCGATTCACCGACCGCCTAAGTTACCTCTGCCCGAACGTTTCCGTGGGGAACAGCAGGAGTGTCGGGGATTCTTAAGTCAGTGCCTGATCCACTTTCAGTTGAACCCGGACAGTTTTTTGGATGACCACACTAAAGTGGCATTCATAATATCCCTCTTGTCCGGGCAGGCACTGGCTTGGGCTACCCCTCTATGGGAGAGAGGTGATCCTTGTGTGGGCTCCCTACCTCTCTTTTTGTCCTGCTTTAGGGAGGTATTTCAGGGACCTGATCCTCTGGTTACCGCCAGCTCCTGTCTTCTGGAGCTACGCCAGGGAACGGACTCGGTTTCACAATACGCCATCCGTTTCCGAACCCTGGCGTCCGAGTTGGCATGGCAAGATGCTCCCTTGCTAGCGATTTTCTCCGCCGGCTTAAGTCCGTCCATCAAGGACGAGCTGGCAGGTAGAGAGAGACCAGGTACTCTTCGTGGTCTCATCGATCTGGCCATTAGGATTGACCGCCGTCTGTCCGAACACCGTCTCGAGCAAGCTACTGAGCGGAGACGGGGTCGGCTAGCTCCGGTATTTTCCAGGCCTGTGGTTCCACCTGAAGAACCTATGGAGATAGACAGACTCGGTCCCCGCAGGTCTGGGGTGGTTTGCTATTTGTGTAAAAAACCAGGCCACATTGCTCCCCATTGTCCTCAGAAGTCGGGAAACGGGCGCACCTAGGGTCAGTGGGAGGTATTCCCCTAGGTGAGATCGTACAAACCTCCACAAAGTGCACACTTCCCGTCTTGATCAGGGTAGATGGTAAGACCACGCCAACCAGAGCCTTTATTGATTCCGGTGCTTCTGGTAATTTTATTTCACGTAAGTGGACCCAGAAGCTCGGAATTCCTATCAAACCTCTGGCCACCAGTATAAACATCACTGTGGTGGACGGTTCCAAATTAGGCAGGTGCATCACACACCGCACAGTTCCTGTTGAGATCCAGATAGGAGCCTTACATAAGGAGATCATTTCGCTCCTAGTATTACCTCAGTCTGTGGACCCAATCCTCTTGGGCCTTCCATGGCTGAGACTACACGCTCCCACACTGGATTGGACCACCGGTGAGGTCAAACAGTGGGGTCCTTACTGTCAGGACAAGTGTATGACGAGGGTGATCTCTGTAGAGACACCGCCCCTTCCAGCTGAGCTTCAGGGGTTACCTGCGCAATACATGGCTTTTGCTGACGTCTTCTGTAAGAAGGGGGCTGACACTCTTCCCATACATCGTCCTTACGACTGTGCCATCGAGTTGGTGCCGGGGTCTACTCCGCCCCGTGGTAGAGTGTACCCTCTGTCTGTACCGGAGACCGAAGCTATGTCAGCTTATATTAAAGAGAACCTTGAGAAGGGGTTCATACGAAAATCCAGTTCCCCTGCTGGGGCTGGTTTCTTTTTCGTTTCTAAAAAAGATGGGTCCTTGCGACCGTGTATTGACTATAGGGGCCTTAACGACATCACCGTAAAAAATAAATACCCGCTTCCTCTCATCTCCGAATTATTTGATCGGTTTCAGGGTGCAATGGTCTTTTCCAAACTAGACCTGCGCGGGGCATATAACCTGATTCGTATTCGGGAGGGTGACGAGTGGAAAACCGCATTTAACACCAGAGACGGTCATTAGGAATACCTGGTTATGCCCTTTGGCCTCTGTAATGCCCCAGCGGTGTTTCAGGACTTCCTGAATGACATATTCAGGGATCTCTTGACTACCGCTGTGGTGGTCTACTTGGACGACATTTTGGTGTATTCTCGCGACTTATCTACCCACAGGCGCATGGTGAAGGAGGTGTTGCACCGCCTTCGGATTAACCATTTGTACGCCAAATTAGAGAAGTGCGAGTTCGAGAAGACCCAGTTGGCCTTTCTTGGCTACATAGTTTCCGCACAGGGGCTTCAAATGGACCCCGATAAATTCAGGTCCATCATGGCTTGGCCCAAACCGCAGTCTTTAAAGGCGGTCCAGAGGTTTCTGGGGTTCGCCAATTATTATAGGAAGTTCATTCCCCATTTCTCTTCTCTGGTGGCCCCCCTCACTGCATTGACTCACAAAGGGGCTAATCCTAGTAAATGGTCGTCGGAGGCGGAGCACGCCTTCATTGCGTTGAAGGAGGCCTTCCTATCGGCCACAGTGATTCATCGCCCAGACCCCCAACGCCCCTTCTTCGTGGAGGTGGATGTGTCATCGGTAGGGGCTGGAGCTTTTCTCTACCAAAAGGATGGCAAAGGGACTAAACTGTCCTGTGGCTTTTTCTCCAAGGCCTTTAATCCTGCTGAGCGGAATTATTGCATAGGTGATCGGGAGCTACTGGCCATCAAACTGGCTTTAGAGGAGTGGAGACATCTCCTGGAGGGGGCCAGGTTTCCCGTTGTGATCTTCACCGATCACAAGAATCTTTTGTATCTCCAATCTGCTCAGAGGCTTAACGCTCGACAGGTGAGATGGGCTCTTTTCTTTTCTCGTTTTAATTTTGTTTTACACTTTGTGAACGGGGACAAGAATGTCAGAGCGGATGCGCTGTCCCGCTCTTTTGATGCCCATGGTACTGAGCCTGAGGTTCGTCCCATCATTCCTGCAGAAAAGCTTCTACCTGTGAACCCTATTGGTCTGCGCCAGCTGCCTCCGGGTAAGACGTATGTGCCACCCGCTCGCAGAGAGGAGATCCTCTCTTGGGGTCATAACTCTCGTCTGGCTGGACACCCGGGTCCCAAGAGAACGATGGAATTAATTTCTCGGCACTATTGGTGGCCAGGCCTCAGTCGGGATGTTCGGGCTTTTACCCAGGGGTGCACCACCTGTGCCCGTAATAAGCCGGTCCGCCAGAGACCTTCAGGCTTGTTGATGCCGCTGCAAGTCCCTGAGAGTCCCTGGCAGGACATCGCCATGGACTTCGTGACGGGGCTCCCTTCCTCGGAAGGAAATACCGTGGTCTGGATCGTTACTGATCTATTCTCCCACGTATGCCACTTTGTTGTGCTGCCAGGGTTGCCTTCTGCGCCTCACTTGGCGGAATTATTTTTTCGCCACATCTTTCGGTTGCATGGGTTACCGAGGCGAATTATTTCCGACAGAGGTCCTCAGTTTGCAGCTAGGTTTTGGAGGGAGCTGTGCCATCTACTGGGGGTTGATGTGGATCTTTCTTCGGCTTTTCACCCTCAAACTAATGGCTTGGCAGAAAGACTCAACCAATCCCTCCAAATTTACTTGCGACATTTTATTTCCGCAAGGCACGACAACTGGTCTGAGCTGTTGGCCTGGGCAGAATTTGCAGTAAATAATTCTGTGCCCGATGCTGTGGGGAAAACCCCCTTCTTTGTCCAGAATGGACAACACCCCCGCCTTCCTCTTCCTTTGCCCGTCACGGCAGAGATGCCCGCTGTTGCGGATTTCGCCGCACATCTGCGAGATGTCTGGCAACAGACCCAGTCCTCCTTGGCTGCTTCCAAGACCAAAATGAAGCATCATGCTGATCGCAGACGTTCCAGCGGTCCGGAGTTCGCGCCTGGAGATCTGGTCTGGCTTTCCTCAAAATACATTCGGCTCCGAGTGGCGTCTTTGAAATTTGCGCCCAGTTTCTCGGTCCTTTTCGGGTACTGTCCCGAATTAACCCAGTCACCTATCGTATTAAACTGCCTCTGTCATGGAGAGTCGTAAATTCCTTTCATGTCTCTCTTCTCAAACCTGTACGGCTGAATAGGTTCTCTCCTCCTTTACAAGAGGAGCCTGAAACCGTTGAGGCCGAGTACGAGGTACGGGAGATCCTTGACTCTAGGACTATACGAGGTGTCACATCCTATCTTGTGGACTGGGTGGGATTCGGCCCTGAAGAACGGACCTGGGAGCCAGAGGATAATTTGAATGCCCCAGATCTGATTGCGGCCTTTTGGAGGAGGAGGGGGGGCCCTGAAGAGGGGGGTACTGTAAGGCGCGGGCACCGACGCCGTGCACGAGCGCGCTTGTAGTCTAATTACGACACTGTTGCTTTAAGACACTTTGTTTTAGTTCAGACACAGGAAGTGGTCATAAGCTCCGACCTTGACCCTGCCTGTGATGTCACTTCCGCCAGGAGGTGATCATGTGCCCATACTTCGAGGCTACAGATGATGTCACATCCGCCAGTCCTGCACAGGAAGCACCGCCCTGTTAATTGGTTGCTTCACTATAAAAACCCCTCAGTATTGGCAGCAGGCGCCGGTGCCTTGTTGTTGCTTTGCTAAGCTAGAGACCCGGTCGCTCTGCTTTGTGACTAGGACCTTGGTTGCACACTAGGTGTAGTCTGTGGTCTAGGCAGGAGTTGTGTTTGTTGGGCTGCAACCTCCTCCGGGAGGCGCGGAACTCGGCACACGTGGTCCGATTGAGAGCTGGGTATCCTGTGCTGGTCCCAGACTGAGCGCATTGAGTGCTTGTGCGCAGTTGCCTTCCGGGCATTGGGGCTCATCCCCTATCCTCCTTCGAGAGCTAGTTATTGAGTGCTAGTGCACACGTGCCCTTCGGACATTGGGGCTCATCCCCTGTCCTCCTTCGGGAGCTTGCCTTTCCGGCTGCTTGGTTCCTAGGTTGCCCTGCTCGGGTGACTCAGGATCTGAGTCCAGTGATCCCCGGTGGCTCTGTCTCAGGGCAGAGTCACTTCTTTATTTAAAAAGGGCTCCTTGGCCTAACAAGCGGACTTCATCCTCTATATGTACACCAGGGGCACACTTTTGCATTTTACTCATTTTTTTTTTCAATTGGTCTTTATTAAAAATATTCAGCCATTCTGTCACAAAGGGTTAACTGTTTGTCTAATTGTGTGAATGGTACTTTCGCTTTGTGCTGTCATCTAAAAAAAAAATTACCTAGAAATTACTAAAAGGTCATAAACATGTATTTAAGCCACATTCTTGTCAGTAAGATAAGAATTGAGCTATAATCAGTGTCAGAGATCAGAGAAAAGGAGCCATCAGCTGAGCTGCCTGATGGAACAGAGTAAAAATACAGAGCCTGCTACTTGGGAATCTCAAAGTTGAACAGAGAAAAGGGATCAACATTTTTAATGAAAACCAAACGCAAAAATGATTTTTAGCTCAAAATGAGCACACAACAATGATAAAATAAAATGACCCTCAAAGGTGTTCTTATAGTTTAGGGTTCTTTAAACTAAGCCAGTAGTTTCCCTCCTATAAAAGTCACCCTCCAGACCCCTCCCCTTTATAAAGGCCCCTCCCACTAGTCAATGTGATACATTGATACATGATACACAGCATCCAAACTGCAATGTAAATCAAGGAAACGGGAGAGAAAAGAAGACTGAAATCTGAATTGGTGAATTTTACACTACTGTAGATGATGCAGTTGAGCTGGGGTCATGGATTCTGGCTGTGTCCGTGACTTAAAAATCTGCGAACTTTATAGAAAACAGTCAGACTGTAGACCTGCTATACCCTTCATAAACCAGGAAGCTCAGGATGAACAATGTTATAGTGCCTAATCATATGAATATAAAGGCATGAGATTGTTAGTGGGAATATCTGCAATAGAATTCTCATGTTACATTGTTACATTTGTGTCATCGTTCACAGTGATTATGATCAGTAAGTGATGGGTTGTAGGCATGTCAAGACTTTCTCAATAACTTAGACCAACCTGTATTCTCCCCCTCGATATCAGACTACAACTCCCAGCATGTAGTTTCACATCAAATGATTGCAGAACTTGGGAATAGTTGAAGCTTGAAAGTTTGTTTAATATGAAAAGCTTCTAACCTCAATCTCACGCATCTGAAATCCAGAGCACAATGCCAGCCTGATACCCAAGAGCAACGAGCGCTAATCTGTAATCATTTCTATTACATAACTGCATTGTAATGACACCGGGTCACTGCCAAAACCACAGCCTGACTCCCAGGTAAGAGGAGAATCCTGTAATCTGTACCACAGAACAAAACCTACTAATGTGATAAATACTGGAAATCTACAGGAAAAGCAATGGTTAAAAAAAGAGTGATTCCTGATATATAATGGTGTATGAAGCATGCTGGTATAACCTGGGTATCTCCTGTATATAATTATATATGTACAGCTGGTATAAGTTATACATCTTCTTGTATATAGTGATATGAAGCATGCTGGTATAACCTGGGTATCTCCTGTATATAATTATATATGTACAGCTGGTATAAGTTATACATCTTCTTGTATATAGTGATATGGAGCATGCTGGTGTAACCTGGGTATCTCCTGTATATAATTATATATGTACAGCTGGTATAAGTTATACATCTTCTGTATATAGTGATATGGAGCATGCTGGTATAACCTGGGTATCTCCTGTATATAATTATATATGTACAGCTGGTATAAGTTATACATCTTCTTGTATATAGTGATATGGAGCATGGTGGTATAACCTGGGTATCTCCTGTATATAATTATATATGTACAGCTGGTATAAGTTATACATCTTCTGTATACAGTGATATGGAGCATGCTGTATAACCTGGGTATCTCCTGTATATAGTTATATATGTACAGCTGGTATAAGTTATACATCTTCTGTATACAGTGATATGGAGCATGCTGGTATAACCTGGGTATCTCCTGTATATAATTATATATGTACAGCTGGTATAAGTTATACATCTTCTTGTATATAGTGATATGGAGCATGCTGGTATAACCTGGGTATCTCCTGTATATAATTATATATGTACAGCTGGTATAAGTTATACATCTTCTGTATATAGTGATATGGAGCATGCTGGTATAACCTGGGTATCTCCTGTATATAATTATATATGTACAGCTGGTATAAGTTATACATCTTCTTGTATATAGTGATATGGAGCATGGTGGTATAACCTGGGTATCTCCTGTATATAATTATATATGTACAGCTGGTATAAGTTATACATCTTCTGTATACAGTGATATGGAGCATGCTGGTATAACCTGGGTATCTCCTGTATATAGTTATATATGTACAGCTGGTATAAGTTATACATCTTCTGTATACAGTGATATGGAGCATGCTGGTATAACCTGGGTATCTCCTGTATATAATTATATATGTACAGCTGGTATAAGTTATACATCTTCTTGTATATAGTGATATGGAGCATGCTGGTATAACCTGGGTATCTCCTGTATATAATTATATATGTACAGCTGGTATAAGTTATACATCTTGTATATAGTGATATGGAGCATGCTGATATAACCTGGGTATCTCCTGTATATAATTATATATGTACAGCTGGTATAAGTTATACATCTTCTTGTATATAGTGATATGGACCATGCTGGTATAACCTGGGTATCTCCTGTATCCAATTATATATGTACAGCCGGTATAAGTTATACATCTTCTTGTATATAGTGATATGGAGCATGCTGGTATAACCTGGGTATCTCCTGTATATAGTTATATATGTACAGCTGGTATAAGTTATACATCTTCTGTATACAGTGATATGGAGCATGCTGGTATAACCTGGGTATCTCCTGTATATAGTTATATATGTACAGCTGGTATAAGTTATACATCTTCTTGTATATAGTGATATGAAGCATGCTGGTATAACCTGGGCATCTCCTGTATATAATTATATATGTACAGCCGGTATAAGTTATACATCTTCTGTATATAGTGATATGGAGCATGCTGGTATAACTTGGGTATCTCCTGTATATAATTATATATGTACAGCTGGTATAAGTTATACATCTTGTATATACTGATATGGAGCATGCTGCTATAACCTGGGCATCTCCTGTATATAATTATATATGTACAGCTGGTATAAGTTATACATCTTCTTGTATGTAGTGATATGGAGCATGCTGGTATAACCTGGGTATCTCCTGTATATAATTATATATGTACAGCTGGTATAAGTTATATATCTTCTGTATATAGTGATATGGAGTATGCTGGTATAACCTGGGTATCTCCTGTATATAATTATATATGTACAGCTGGTATAAGTTATACATCTTCTTGTATATAGTGATATGGAGCATGCTGGTATAACCTGGGCATCTCCTGTATATAATTATATATGTACAGCCGGTATAAGTTATACATCTTCTGTATATAGTGATATGGAGCATGCTGGTATAACCTGGGTATCTCCTGTATATAATTATATATGTACAGCTGGTATAAGTTATACATCTTGTATATACTGATATGGAGCATGCTGCTATAACCTGGGCATCTCCTGTATATAATTATATATGTACAGCTGGTATAAGTTATACATCTTCTTGTATATAGTGATATGGAGCATGCTGGTATAACCTGGGTATCTCCTGTATATATATTTTATGACTATGTCTGTAGGTCTATGGTCCACGGACTATTATGTCTCTCTGTTACTGTTGTTGCTGATGCTTATTGTATTAGCCGGAGGTTTTACTTGATAAAGTTCAGCTTAGATTTGCTCTGTCATCACACATGTGGCACAGTTAAATTTCGTCTTTTTCAATTCTCTCTTTCTGCCAATCAGTGATGTTAGGAATGTGGAGAGGATTACTGATGATAAGGAGATGCTCGGTGGGACGCTGAGGCTGCAGGTTACCGGCCTCCTCTATTTTTATCACTGGCTGCGTTTGATTTGGAGTTGAGTGCCCGGTGCTCGCAGCGGGTCCACGTGGCGGTCCTTGTCTGCAGTTAATTTAACCCTCTGGGCAGAATGGGGTTATTTTCCATTGTGCAAAACTGCATTATGGAAACATGTGGAGTCTCTGTACCGAGCAGGTAGAAACTGATTGAGGTATTGATCCAACATTCTTGGTCTAATTTTTCCTTATGTACAGAAGGAGTTGCACCTGAGGCCTATAGATTGCACTGCATAAATACTTCCCATAATTGCCTGCTCTGCTGGACTCCCCATTAAGACCAGCACCAGGTATAAATGGCTCCTTGGGCAAGAGAATTGCAGTCATGGCCCATGCTGAAGGGAGCACCACAGGGAACCTATCCAACTCTTTGCCTGAAGGAGTTTTCCGAGACTTTAATACTGCTAATCTATCCTCAGGATAGGTCATCAGTATATGATCGTGGGGGTCCAACACCCAGGATTCCCACTAATCAGATGTTTGAGAAGGCTCTGGTTCTCCTGTGAGCGCCACGGCCTTTGCACACCCTTCCCTAGACCAGTGACAACACGTTCATTGGTCACATGGCCTAAGAGCATCTCAGCCCCATAGAAGTGAATAGGACTGAGCGCAATATCAAGCACGGCCACTATTCAACCTACGGCGCTGTGCTTGGTGAGCGGGGAGAAGGTCGTGGCGCTCACAGGAGGGCTGGTGCCTTCTCAGACAGCTGTTCAGCGGGGGCCCCGGATGTCATGCCACCACCGATCAGATACTAATGACCTGTCCAAGTATTACAATCTTGAAAAACCCTTTTAAGCATTGCTTTCACCGCATTTGCAATGGACTACTCTAAGCTCAGTCAATGCTGGCATCTGCCCAGCGCCCCTAACTATGCTCATCCTGCACTTATGATCAATGAATAAAATGATAGCACTGCAGTGAATACTGACACAGAGAAGCAGGAAGGATACAGTGAATGAGGAGCTTGTAACTATGTATAATAATTCAGATCTTTATGCTCTGAGCATGGGGACAATCCATATTGGGACAGTAATGCTGACTATTAGTGGTGTCATGTACAGTCTGCTACCTATCACGCTGGGAGTTGTAGTTTTTTCACAGATGGAGAAATCTGACCTGTAGAATACATTCTCTTATGGGGTTGTCCCACAAAAAATATTCTGCCATTTTCAAACCGGCACCTGGATCGGAATACTTTTGTAATTTCATCTAATTTAAAATGTATTATAGCCACTGAGTTATTTAATACAATGTATCTGTACAGCACCACCTGCTGTTTGTTCTTTTACTTATTTCCTTGTCCAACTCACTGAGGTGGACACACATGCTGAGTTCTATCCTTCAACTGCCTCCTAATAGGGAGAGAGCTGCTGCACAAAGGACACCCCCCCCAAGCTGCAGCCAAAAGGACATAGCCATGAGCTGCCAGCCTCAGCTTGATAGCCAGATCACTGTAATACTAGACAACACGGAACCAGGAGTTCTTAAGGAATTATGAATTGCCCGTCCATCACAGGCATAAATCGGTTATATATTTGCGACACAGAGGCCCAGGCGCATAGACCTGTGGTCATCGGTTAGCAATCACATGTCAAGAAGCGGAGTTATGGAGATCTCTAAGCAGGAAACTGATAAATGTGTCTCCACATTTTGGTCTCCACCTGTAGCCGGAACCCAGGCGGATCCGTTGGTACCAGAACCATTTCCCTGTGACCTCCCGGTCTGGAGTTATGGGCCATAATGATTTTTGTGGCTAACAGGTCCAGGAAGGGAGGATGAACTCCTCCTGGAGGGGCAGAGGGTAGTGACCGGCTAGAGGTGAAAAAGCCACACAGGACAGGGTTTTTCTTAGACTTTCATGCTGATGTCTTATCCTCTAGATAGGTCATTAGTATCTGATCCTTGGGGTCTGACACTTGGGACCCCTGCTGATCAGCTGTGAGAAGGCCATAGTCCCAATGCCTTCACTTACAACACCGTACATTGTATAGTGGCTGTGATTGGTATTACACTCAGCCCCATTCACTTCACTAGGGCTGAGTTGCTCCTAGGTCATGTGACCTATAAACATGAGGTCACATGGCCTAGGCAAAGCTGGAGAAACACGCAGAACTACTACAAGCACCGGTGCCTTCTCAAAGAGCTGATCAGCGGAGGTCTCAGGATTCAGACCCCTACCGATCAGATACTGATGACCTATCCTGAGAATAGGTCATCAGTTAAAAAAATCTTGGAAAATCCCTTTAATTTTATCTGAGAAATCTCAAGATCCCCTTGACCTGCACTTCTATGATTCACCATTTGAAGGCTCAGGTTATAACACAAGTTTTCTGCAGATAAATCTAAAAAATGCAGAACGGATTCCAAAAGTCTCCAATAAAATGTTCTCTGGAGCGAGGCTGCTGGACGGATCGGAACTAGATTTATAATTATTTCTTGGAAAAGTTAATGAACTTTCTGCAATTAAAGTCACAAGCGTCTGGCACGGCCAGAAGTCTGGAGAGCAGAGCCGGAGCAGAGCGCACATTGACCTCCTCCACATCACACACGACCTCCCGGTGACTCTCGTCCATGCAGTGCACTCGGAAAAGGTTTGCTCCTTGGTCCAGAAAACGTAAGGGCGACATATACACAGTATCCACAAGTCACCTATGTACGGTATGTATGGACAAGGCATGAAGAAGTACGTAAACTGCTGAGCTGCCTCTCCAGCTACAGGGAACCTTCATCAGGAGTCAGACCTTGGCGCCTCCACCTTCCAGTTATTTGGGGCAGTCACACTAACTTTCTGGTCAGTGCAGAGAACAAGACGTTTGCAGCCTGTGTTCTCCTGCCTGTAAAGAGTCACGGTGAAGGAGCCGTTCCTTGGAGAAGTTAGCAATGCATTGCTTGACTGCGCATGTGCTTGATCTGGCTGTTGATTACATGACCGGCGAGACATCAATCAAGCCAGAAGGTGGTTGTCTCCTGCTGAGACTCACAGTGATTAGCTGTAATCAGTATGGGCACCTGGCAGTATGTGTTCGGCTTCCCTGCAGCGCCTCCGCAGGGGAAGTGAAGCATTGCCCAGGGTCTATTCATATCAATGGGTTGTCTGCATCATCCAGGACAGGTCCAGTCCTCCAGAGAGAGAGAGAGAGAGAGATACTTTTTGTAAAAAAAAAAAAAAAAATCCACTCCTCAGGATGGGTCATTAAAGGGGTTTTCCGAGACTTTATAACTGATGACTTATCCTCGGGATAGGTAATCAATATCTGATCGGTGGGGGTCCGGCACCCGGGACTCCTGGCGATCAGCTGTTTGAGAAGGCAGTACCGCTGCTGCCTTCTCACAGCTTTCCTTAGGCTAGTGATGTCACATTCTTCAGTCACATGGCCTAGGTCCAGCTCAGCCCCATAGAAGTGAATGGGGCTGAGCGCAATACCAAGCACGGCCACTATTCAACTTACGGCGCTGTGCTTGGTGAGCAGGGAGAAGGCCACGGCGCCAATGTCTTCTTAAACAGCTGATCGGCAGGGGTTCCGGTTGTCGGACCCCCCATGGATTGGATACTGATCCCCACTCTGGACCCCCACTTATCTTATATTGATCTTAAAGTAAATACCTGAACAACACCTTTAAAGAGCCCCTGTCAGCAGAATCAACCCTATTATACCAGTCATACTGCCTGGTCGTGTCGATCTTTCTGATTTGTGAAAATAGCTTGCTGTGTTCCTGACAAATAAAACTTCCATTCTTTATACAAATAAGGACTTTAGTGCACCCAGCATTAGAAAGTTGAAGAGCACCAAGGCTCTAAGCCCCGTCCTCAGTGCCCTTAACCCCTTATTTGCATAAAAAGTAATAGTCTTTTTTTTCAGGAATCATTTTGATCAGCAGTATCAGTAATAGGGTTGGTCCTGCTGACAGGTGCCCTCTAAGTGTAACTTTGCAATAATTTGCTCTGCGCTACCAGTCTGTGCCTCTCATGCCAGCGCAGTATGGCAGCATATACTACTGTTGCGTTCTCCTTATCAGGGTAAAGAGTTCACATGAAGTGTTGCTGTGTCTCCTCCTCAGCCCTGATGGTAGATCTTGCAGAGCTCTGACCTCGGTCGTTTCATGGTGGACGGGTTCCAGGTTTTAAAAGCCCACTTGGCATTCCTCAGAAGTATGATGGGTATTTTCAATCAAACTCTTCCAAAAACCGCTGAATGCGCCCGAGCTTGTCAGAATCACAAAGAGCTAATTATTCTGCAGGGTCCTGCGCGCTTATCTCCCCATGACGTGGCTGCTCTCCAGACGGTATTAGCGCCGCGCCGATGGAAAGAAAATTGTTATAACAAAAACATGGCTCCATTGGCTGCGGACGCAGGACGGGAACCTTCTCAAGGAGGCCGAGGATTACCAAGAAACGAAATCACTCATTCTCACCATTTTAGGGAATAATTAGTAAAGGTTTTTGCAGGATTTGTCTTCTCTCTGCAGGATTCATCTAGACTGCACTTTATACTGGTGACCATGTCACTTCCCATAGAATATCCTTCCTCATATATCCCACTACTCACGAGCATGCAAAAATATCAAGATTGGGTCGTATTGTATTTGGACGGTATAAAAACGAAGGGGACTGTCCTGGATCAGGGAAGCATGGCCGCCTTCTTCCATAGGTTGTCTCTGGTATTGAAAAGCTGAGTGCACCATGGCCTCCAGCTGTGCAGGTGACCACTGCGTGCCCCACTCACTTTACTGGATGGGAAGGGTCCCGGTAGACCCCCACCAAACAAGAAATGCATAGTCTAGCTGTATTGCTTTCTGTGATTGGAAGTTACCCTTTAAAGCTATGAGGAGACAATGGTGCGTGGATTGAACATATACCCTACTACAGATTCTTGGTGGGCTGGCAAACCTGTGTGTTACCAGCACCCTCAGTTCACTACACTGTGTGTCACCAGCACCCTCAGTTCACTACACTGTGCGCGGCCAGCACTTCTCTATACTATGTGCCATCAGCTCCCTCTCAGTTCACTATACTACGTGTCACCAGCACCCTCAGTTCACTATACTATGTGTCACCAGCTCTCTCAGTTTACTACACTGTGTGTCACCAGCACCCTCAGTTCACTACACTGTGCGCGGCCAGCACTTCTCTATACTATGTGCCATCAGCTCCCTCTCAGTTCACTATACTACGTGTCACCAGCTCTCTCAGTTCACTACACTGTGTGTCACCAGCACCCTCAGTTCACTACACTGTGCGCCGCCCCCACTTCTCTATACTATGTACCACCGGCTCCCTCAGTTCACTACATTATGTGCCTCCAGCACCCTCATTTCACCACACAATGTGTCACCAGCACCCTCAGTTCACTATACTATGTGTCACCAGCACCCTCAGTTCACTACACTGTGCGCCGCCAGCACTTCTCTATACTATGTGCCACCAGCTCCCTCAGTTCACTACACTATGTGTCACCAGCACCCTCAGTTCACTACACTGTGCGCCGCCAGCACTTCTCTATACTACGTGCCACCAGCTCCGTCAGTTCACTACACTATATGTCACCAGCACCCTAACTTCACTACACTGTGTGTCACCAGCACCCTCACTACACTATGTGTCACCAGCACCCTCAGTTCACTACACTATGTGTCACCAGCACCCTCAGTTCACTACACTATGTGTCACCAGCACCCTCACTACACTATGTGTCACCAGCACCCTCAGTTCACTACACTATGTGTCACCAGCACCCTCAGTTCACTATACTATGTGTCACCAGCACCCTCAGTTCACGACACTATATGTCACCAGCACCCAAAGTTCACTACACTATGTGTCACCAGCACCCTCAGTTCACTACACTATGTGTCACCAGCACCCTCAGTTCACTACACTATGTGTCACCAGCACCCTCAGTTCACTACACTATATGTCACCAGCACCCTCACTTCACTACACTACTGTATGTGTCACCAACACTTCTCTATACTATGTGCCACCAGCTCCCTCACTACACTATGTGTCACCAGCACTCTCAGTTCACTACATTATGTGTCACCAGCACCCTCAGTTCACTACACTATGTGTCACCAGCACCCTCAGGTCAATACACTGTGTGTCACCTGCATCCTCAGTCCACTACACTGTGTGCTGCAGGTGGATAAGTTCCTTAATTAGGGGCAGGATCTACAGTTTACCAGTTTCAGGTAACAGGTCATTTTCCAGAAAGGTCCAGATTTTACACATTTATCACATAAAGAAACTCCTGGAGTTATCTGCAGCACAATCCACAGATTTTCTGTGATATTTCCAACAGCTATTCTTCTACTTAATGATAAGAGAAGAGACTTCCATCAGAGAGGCGCAGCACAAGAGACATCCTGGAGAAAAGTGAGTGGAGGTCATTCAGGTGAAGATGATGAGATTTGGCAATGGACGGAAGAAAAGGGAAAAGTGAAGCAGAGCACAGTAAGTGAAGAAAAGCAATGGAAGCAAAATTAGCTCAAACATAAAACTGTTGGAAGACAATGGTAGGTCTGAGTTTCAACAATAGGGCGTGTGCACTCTGCACTGGAGGTGAGACCCGCACTCCTCCAATATTAATACACCCCCCATTGAGACCTGTGGTACCATGTGCCAGAGTGTCATACTCCTGGACAGGTACCAAAGTGAGAGAAGGTCGATGAATCCACAGGTCTACCATCATGAGTGAAGCAACTTCTGAACCAAACCCTCCTCTTCCTTCCGATCTCGCCCCCTACATCAGGTATCAGGATTCCCATTGGTTTCGGAATTAATGGAAGTAATAGATTCCAGATTATCAGAAACGGAGACCAGTTGCTTTTGAATTATTATCACGTTTTATTCTACTTTCAACCAAACTCAACCAAGAGCCAACTTTTATTTCAATTTATTGGGGCAGCACAGTGGCTTAGTGGTTAATGTTGGCTCAGTGGTTAGTGGTGTCTCAGTGGTTAGTGTTGGCTCAGTGGTTAGTGTTGGCTCATTGGTTAGTGTTGGTTCAGTGGTTAGTAGTTGCTCAGTGGTTACTGGTGGATCAGTGGTTAGTGTTGGCTCAGTGGTTAGTGGTGGCTTAGTGGTCAGTGTTGGCTCAGTAGTTAGTGGTGTCTCAGTAATTAGTGGTGGCTCAGTGGTTACTAGTGATTCAGTGATTAATGGTGGCTCAGTGGTTACTAGTGATTCAGTGATTAATGGTGGCTCAGTGGTTACTAGTGATTCAGTGGTTAGTGTCAGCTCAGTGGTTAGTGGTAGATCAGTGATTCAGTGGTTAGTGGCGCCTCAGTGGTTAGTGTTGGCTTAGTGGTTAGTGGTGGCTCAGTGGTTAGTGTTGGCTTAGTGGTTATTGTTGGCTCAGTGGTTAGGTACGGTGCCTTGCAGCGCGGGGTTCCTGGGTTCAAATCTGACAAAGGACAACCTCTGTATACAGTACACACATTCTCCGCACATTTGTGTGGGTTTCCTCCAGTGACTGATAGGGATCTGAGATTGTCAGCCGTGGACAGTGAGTGATGATGACGCCTGTACAGCGCAGCGGAATACATCCGCGCCATATAAGTGAGTGACATAAATGTAAAAATGAATAGATTCCAGATTCCTTTGTCATAGGGGTGTTATGTGATGTGCAGATTGGTGACCCCGCATTATTCACGTGTGTCGGGTCCTCCGGCTTCATTATAACTTGGTAAAACGTTCTCCAGATTATTCCGGCGCAGTCATGGTTCACTTGTGCGTTGCGTGTTTTATGCTTGTCCCGTGTCCCATTCATGTACAGCGGTGGTGCCGTCTGATGGGTGATGCTACAACCACCTATGGAGATGTGGACTCTCTAAGCCATTCAGCACCGGCCTGACTGAGGTAAGGAGCCTCACAGCGTCCATAAACCTTCAATAGCAGAAGGTCAAATGTGTGTTCACCCAGCAGCTGCCCCTCGACTCCCCCGTACACATATATACTCCGATAGGTCAATGGTAGAGAGAGGAGAAAGCCGTTGTCAGACACCTCCAGCAGTGGCTAATCTCCTGGGAGAACCAAAGGATCTGGCGCTGACATCTGATGGGGGTGAACTGTGAGGCCTCCGTACACATAAGAGAGGAGGCCGGTTCTGCCAAATTTGTTGGGTTGGACAATTTTTTCCTTTATGTGTAGGGAGCACTATAGGGGCAGTATATAAAATCAGTGCACATCGTACCTCTCGCTGGTCTCATTCTAGTGCTTCATGGTCCCCCACCAGTCTCCCAGGAAATGCCCATCCAACCAATCACTGGTCTCAGTGGTGACCCGCTCAGTCTGTGATTGGCTGAAGAGGTATTTCCATTGTGAAGAATGGATTAGGATTAGTGCAGGATCGGTAAGGTGTGATTTATTTTAATATTTTTCACCACTGGGGAGTCTTTAAAGGACACCTGTCAGCAGTTTTGCACCTATGATACTGGCTGACATGTTACATGTGCACTTGGCAGCTGAAGGCATCTGTGTTGGTTCCATGTTCATATGTGCCCCCGATTGCTGAGAAAAATGATATTTTAATATATGCAAATAAGCCTCTAGGAGCAACGGGGGCGTTACTGTTACACCTAGAGGCTCTGCTCTCTCTGCAGCTGCCACGCCCTCTGCACTTTGATTGACAGGTCCAGGCAGTCAAAATGTCATCACACCTGGACCTGTCAATAAAGTGCAGAGGCCGTGGCAGTTGCAGAGAGAGCAGAGCCTCTAGGTGTAATGGTAATGCCCCCGTTGCTCCTAGAGGCTCATTTGCATATAATAAAGCTTACTTTTCCTCAGCAATGCCAGTACATGCACTACTTACAAAAAGTTAGGGATATTTGGCTTTCAGGTGAAATTTATGGAAAACATAAAATGTTCTGGCTGCAGTGATATTATATCATGGAAGTCGGGTATTTCAGTAGAAGCGGCAATAGTGATCTCCTCATCTCAAACAATTTATTGAAACAAAAGCCGACCCCAGTGCTGGGTATACCGCCACAAAATGTCAGTGTCTAAGGAACTTGTCCTGTGGCCTTGAGCATCAATTCTAGCTTCATAACAACGTCTCCTGCTGTTCACTAGTCGACTTATTGTTTACTGAGGCATGGCATCCCACTCTTCTTGAAGGGCGGCCCTCAGGTCATTGAGGTTCTGAGGTACAGAGTTACGAGCCTCTACACGACGACTCAGCTGATCCCATAGGTCTTCAATGGGATTCAGGTCTAGAGAAAGTGCAGCCACTCCATGTGAGTTCCTCCAGTCTCCAGCAGCCGCTCCATGTGAGGTCCCTCAGTCTCCAGGAGCCGCTCCATGTGAGGTCCTCCAGTCTCCAGCAGCCGCTCCATGTGAGGTCCTCCAGTCTCCAGCAGACGCTCCATGTGAGGTCCTCCAGTCTCCAGCAGCCGCTCCATGTGAGGTCCCTCAGTCTCCAGGAGCCCGCTCCATGTGAGGTCCCCCAGTCTCCAGCAGCCGCTCCATGTGAGGTCCCTCAGTCTCCAGGAGCCGCTCCATGTGAGTTCCTCCAGTCTCCAGCAGCCGCTCCATGTGAGGTCCCTCAGTCTCCAGCAGCCGCTCCATGTGAGGTCCCTCAGTCTCCAGGAGCCGCTCCATGTGAGTTCCTCCAGTCTCCAGCAGCCCGCTCCATGTGAGGTCCCTCAGTCTCCAGGAGCCGCTCCATGTGAGGTCCCCCAGTCTCCAGAAGCCGTTCCCTAATGATGCAAGCTCGATGAGCTGGAGCATTGTCCTCCATGAAGATGACATTAGGCCGGGGTTGTTCCTGCAGAGGTACAATGATTGGACTAATGATGTTCTTCATGTAGTATGGACTTGTCACTGGACCATTCACACAATGTCGGGCAGTTCTGTATTGACTAGACACACCTGCCCCACTGTGACACCACCACAACTAAAGGCTCGTCTGGTGACCACAGTGGCTGATGCAGAGCACTCTCCTTGATGTCTCCAACATCATTGGCGCCATCATTTCTTCGTGATCGACTTTCATCAGTGAACAGCACTGAGGCCACTGGTCCCTCGTCCAGCGTAGATGCTCCCTGGACCATACAAGATGATGACTCCTGGGCCTGGTGGTGTGGTCAGGTACCTTGCAGGTCATCTAGCACACAGACCACACCGATGTAAACGGTTTCCAATGGTCTAACATGACACTTGGGTGCCTCTCACCTCCCTTAAATGTGCCTGGAGTTATGTGGCATTCATCATCCGGTTCTGCAGGGCATTGTTCACAATGAAGCGGTCATCAGAGTGGGATGTGGCCAAAGGACGTCCACTTCTCTGCCTTTCTGTGACTCTTCCAGTCTCTGTATCTCTGATACAACCTGCTGATGACACTCTGTGACTCTCTAAGCTCAGGGGCCACTTACGTCTACAAACATCCAGCTTGAAGTCTCGCAATGGGGAGTTACTGTTCATCAATTGTTAGGTGTCGTCTTGGTCTCATGATGTGAAACTGTGAGCAGCATGATGAGGAGGACTGCGTAATACCAATTCTAATTGAACCAGGACATTTATTGGGTGATTCATGGATCAAACACCCGTTGGAAATTTTGCCGTTAAGCTCCTTGTTAGAGAACAGCAAGTTGTGCAAAAAGTCCTGAAACATTGAACAGTTGGACGTGTGCATTCAGACATTTAGAGAAGGTCATATTAAGTTCACCTGTAAAGGTCAGAGGGCATTTTAGGTTCATCCTGAAATGTCATTCCCAAACCAAATATCCCTAACTTTTTGTGAGTAGTGAATAAACATGGGACCAACACAGATGCCTTCAGCTGCCAAGTGCACATGTAACAGGTCAGCCAGTGTCATAGGGACAAAACTGCTGACAGATGCCCTTTAAAAAAATGCATATGGCTGGACAACCCCTTTATGATGCCAGAATGGTTCCAGGTCACCTTAACTTCCCCTCACCTGTGTGTGACCCTCAGTCTTACCTCCCTTCACCGATTTCTAAGACACAGTAAAACCTTCAAGGGATCTCCATGTTTCCTGAAAGTATAACCTGCAGTTCTCAGGTCATCCTCAAGCCTTGTCCCTCAGTGACCTGAGGACTGAGGGGTGCGTTGATTGACCTCTGCTATATATCCCAGGCGTTAAATCTTGTGCATCTGTCACATTTTATTGGAGTTAAGCCTGGTCATGACCTTCCCCAGCTGTGTTATGTGCAACCTGCCTGCTCGGCTAATTGAGAACTTAAAAAAAAAAAAAACGAGAACATCTCTATCTCCTCACTGATCTTGCAGACTTCGCCTTCAAAAGAATTCTAAAGCCATGTTAAAACGCAGTCTTGTGTCTCATCTCTGGAGCCGGCAATGATTATTATATTTTTAATTACAGTGGAACCAATTCGTCCGTGCACAATTATATAACGAGGAGAACAAGTTTGTTCTTGTGTAAGTGCATTCAAAGCCAGATTTTACAAAATTCATACAAACTCCCCCCCAACACCATCATCCTCCTAACATTTTTTGGATTAGATAGAAGAAAATGATCCTATATGGAAAAAATGACACGGAAAATCAGAAAAGCATATTTTTTTTGTCTGTGTGTACAATTTTTTTTCTAAATATATTTTTAGATCTTAGATTTGTTATTTTTTTGCTTTTTCTTCATTTTTGTCTTTATTGTATTGTCTTGAATTTAAACTTTTTATGTCATTTGCTATTTTGACTTTTATTATATGTGATATGATTTGCTACTTTTTTCTTTTATAATTTTTTATTTAATATTTTTAGTTTCATAATTTCTATTTTCTATAATATTTTTAATTTCATATTATTTTCTGTTATATTTTTAATTTGACACTTTCTATTTTCTATTGTATTTTTAAAGGGAGTCTCTCACAGACTTTTCACTAATAAAAACTACCAGCAGTGACCATCAGTCTGTGGTAAAAACAATCTAAACCTACCTTTATGTCTTTTGGATGTTTATTGATTGTCCAGGAAAAAACTTTAAAGGGGCTGTCTCATGATGGACAATGAGGGCATATCACTAGGATATGGCCATATTATCCTGCACCTATGTCAGGAACGGAGCCCCGCAAGGTGGGGGCTGGAGGACTCTGATCCGGCCACCACCAAGCGTTCTCCCCATAGAAGTGAATGGGAGCGTACCGCGTATGACCGGCCTCTGCTCCCATTCACTTCTATGGGCCCAACGGAAATAGCCGAACCAGTGCTCGGCTATGTTCAGTGGCCCCATAGAAAATAAATGGAGGGCGGCTGTGCATACGCAGTGCGCCCTCCACCACTATTGGGGCTTTGTTCTCAATATAGGTGTGTGTCCTAATGCTAGGACCCGCACCTATCCTAGCGATATGCTCCCCCATTGTCTGAGATGAAAATAACCCTTTAAAGGCTATGTACACCTTCGGGACAATTTTTTTATGATTGTGTTTTACTCATTTGGGGCTAAAAATCATATTTTCAATTGGTCTTTATTAAAAAAAATATTGAGCCGTTCTATCACAAAGGGTTAACTGTTTTTCTAGCTGTGTGACTGGTACTTTCACTTTGTGCCAGTCACCTAATAACCCTTATCTCTAAATTACACTTATAAACACTTATTTAAGCCACATTGTTATCAGTAAGATAAGAACTGGAGTATAATGAGCATTTATAAGGTCAGAAAGCAGAGATCTGGAGCCGCCAGCTGAAGAAGCAGAGAGAGAAAATACAGATCCTGCTACTGAAGCATCTCAGCCCTGTACAGAGAAAAGGACTCCATAGTTTTAATAAAGACCAATGAAAAAAATTATTTGCTCATAATTAGTGATGAGCAAGTCGACTTTGGATGAAACATCCGAAGTTGATTTGCATAAAACGTCGTTCTAATACTGTACGGAGTTCCGTTCAGTATTAGAATGTATTGGCTCAGATGACCCAAAGTTATTACCAGGGTTGGACCGAACCCGAGTTCGGCAAATGGTTTTTTACAGTAGAAACGAATTTATGAAGTTATTACGTGAAGTCTCGCAAGACTTCGCTAAGTAACAACGTTAGTTACATTTTAATACTGTACGAAGTTTTATGCGAATCAACTTCAGATGTTTTACTCATAATAAGTAAAATCCACTAATAAATAAAAATGTCCCCAAAAGTTTACATAGCCTTTTAGGCTAAGGCTACACAGCGACAAGTGTTGCGCAACATTTTTTGTAATGATAGTCAATGGTGTAGAACTGCGACATGCGACATGCTGTGACTGCGACTCCACAGTCGCACAGAAATCCAACTTGAATGGATTTTTTGTGACTGTCGTGGCATAGTATGTTGCATGTGGCAGTGCTACACCATTGACCTCTTGACCCTACCTGGTGCTGCCTGAGACGATCGCCTCACTTGGCCTCATTGGAGGCGCACCCCTGCATCACTGTGATGTCAGGGGAGAGGGGAGGAAGCCATGGGAGGTTAGGGTAGAGCAGATATTGGGGGAAGAGCAGTGGGCGTGGGCACTTTGAAAGGCAAAGCTTGGCACTGGGGAGCCGTTTTGGCAAATTAAAAAAAAATCAGTTAATGGGGCATTCCCATCATAGACATGGGGGCATATCGCTAGGATATGTCCCCATTGTCTGATAGGTGTGGGTCCCACCTCTGGGACCAGCACCTACAAGGAGAACGGAGCGAGGAGAGCTGTGCCTGGAGGACCCTAGATTTCCCGGGGTCCGGCCACCACCAGGCACTGCTCCACGCTGCTCCCATAGAAGTGACTGGGAGCGCACCGCGCACGCGCACGTGCAGCCCCTGACCCCGTTCATTTCTAAGGGGCAGGCGGAAATAGCCAAGCCAGCGCTCAGCTATTTTCGGTGGCCCCATTAAATAAATGGAGGGCAGCAGCACATGCGCAGTGCGCCCTCCATTCATTTCCCCACTGTATTCTCCATACTGGGACCCGCACCTATCAGGCAATGGGGGCATATCCTAGTGATATGCCCCCATTGTCTATGATGGGAAAACCCCTTTAACACTCGATGACATACAGATAGAAAGCTGTTCCCACAGACTGATGGCCTTTGCTGGTAGATTTATCAGTGAACAGTCCGTAAAAGACTCCCTTTAATTTGTCACTGTTTTCCATCATATTTTTAATTTGCTACTGTACTTTATAACTGCATTGCTGTAATATTTAATTTACTACATTTTATGGTGTTATTTTTATGGGTTTTTTTTTTACTATGGTAACTATTTCAGTTGGACTTGGTGCTATTACTATTTCTTGATTAAAACCATCCTTTTACATACAGTACGCTGACCTGCTTCAACTAAAATTACTCCTGCTTTATAAAAACATTCTAGATATTGGGAATGCATAACATGCCTGCACGGTGTGGTATGTCCAAATTAAAGGGCATATCTATGCAAACTTTTATAACCATATTTAAAACAATTACAGAACTATTTCTAGCTGGCATGCTTTACTAATTCTTGAGTGTTTCGGGAATAATAGATGTTATTCAATCCCTTGTGCACTGGTAAGGTGTTTCCCCTTCACATGGTTTCAATTTATTCACTTGAAACCACCATCCTAGGACTTTCCATTAGATATTAAGGGGGTTGTATGGGAATAACAAAAACATGGCTGCTTTCTTCCAGAAACCGGACCACACCTGTCTGTAGGTGGTGTCTGTTAGTGCAGCTCAGGTACGATACATGGAAGGAAATGGGGCTGAGCTGCAATACTAGACCGGTGGAGTTCTACTTTAGGAAAAAAAACAACAATGTTTTGTTTTGTAATTCTGTAAGGTCTATATGAGGCTCAGTATATATTCAGAAGATCATTTCCTTCTATGAAGATTGGGGGGGAAGTGGAGGGGGGTCATTATATATTCTAATAGCAAAATAAGTGCTAACATTTGACCTCAAGGGCATTTGCCCCAAAGTTCCAAAATGGTCTAAAAATTATTTGACTGGATTTCCAAGCCAGTCAACGACAAATGGCAATTATGCTGTTGGTCCTTAAATTCATCCATGCTATTGGTCTTTCAAAAACATGTCATCTGGTTTATGGCTATATTGGTGGTATACTATATACCGAGGACTCTGTCAACTGAGGGCTATAATTATCAAGGAATTCACATTTTGACCCTGAATATTGCATAAAATTCCAATGAATGGCTGGACATGGGAGCTCTTGTTACTTAAAGGGGTTGTCCCACAAAAAAATTTCTACAGTTTTCAAACCAGCACCTGGATCTAAGTACTTTTGCAATTGCATATAATTAAAAAGTTTGTATAGCTATGGAGCTATTCAATAAAATATGTCTATATGGTGCCACTTAATTTCTTATTTCTTTGACCTGCTCACTGAGAGGGCCACACATGCTCAGTTTCATCCTTCAACTGCCTCCTGAGCTGTGATAGGGAGAGCTGAGACACGCCTCCTGAGCTGTGATAGGGAGAGCTGAGACACGCCCTCTGAGCTGTGATAGGGAGAGCTGAGACACGCCTCCTGAGCTGTGATAGGGAGAGCTGAGACACGCCCTCTGAGCTGTGATAGGGAGAGCTGAGACACGCCTCCTGAGCTGTGATAGGGAGAGCTGAGACACGCCTCCTGAGCTGTGATAGGGAGTGCTGAGACACGCCTCCTGAGCTGTGATAGGGAGAGCTGAGACACGCCTCCTGAGCTGTGATAGGGAGAGCTGAGACACACCCTCTGAGCTGTGATAGGGAGAGCTGAGAAACGCCTCCTGAGCTGTGATAGGGAGAGCTGAGACACGCCTCCTGAGCTGTGATAGGGAGAGCTGAGACACGCCTCCTGAGCTGTGATAGGGAGAGCTGAGACACGCCTCCTGAGCTGTGATAGGGAGAGCTGAGACACACCCTCTGAGCTGTGATAGGGAGAGCTGAGAAACGCCTCCTGAGCTGTGATAGGGAAAGCTGAGACACGCCTCCTGAGCTGTGATAGGGAGAGCTGAGACAACGCCTCCTGAGCTGTGATAGGGAGAAGCTGTGACACACCCTCTGAGCTGTGATAGGGAGAGCTGAGAAATGCCTCCTGAGCTGTGATAGGGAAAGCTGAGACACGCCTCCCTGAGCTGTGATAGGGAGAGCTGAGACAACGCCTCCTGAGGCTGTGATAGGGAGAGCTGAGACAACACCCTCTGAGCTGTGATAGGGAGAGCTGAGAAACGCCTCCTGAGCTGTGATAGGGAAAGCTGAGACACGCCTCCTGAGCTGTGATAGGGAGAGCTGAGACACGCTCCTGAGCTGTGATAGGGAGAGCTGTGACACGCCGAGCTGAGACACACCCTCTGAGCTGTGATAGGGAGAGCTGAGAAACGCCTCCTGAGCTGTGATAGGGAGAGCTGAGGACATGCCTCCTGAGCTGTGATAGGGAGAGCTGAGACACGCCTCCTGAGCTGTGATAGGGAGAGCTGAGACACGCTCCTGAGCTGGTGATAGGGAGAGCTGAGACACGCCTCCTGAGCTGTGATAGGGAGAGCTGAGACACGCCTCCTGAGCTGTGATAGGGAGAGCTGAGACACAGCCCTCTGAGCTGTGATAGGGAGAGCTGAGAAACGTCTCCTGTGCTGTGATAGGGAGAGCTGAGACACGCCTCCTGAGCTGTGATAGGGAGAGCTGTGACACGCCTCCTGAGCTGTGATAGGGAGAGTTGAGACACACCCTCTGAGCTGTGATAGGGAGAGCTGAGAAACGCCTCCTGAGCTGTGATAGGGAGAGCTGAGACACGCCTCCTGAGCTGTTATAGGAGAGCTGAGACACGCCTCCTGAGCTGTGATAGGGAGAGCTGAGACACGCCTCCTGAGCTGTGATAGGGAGAGCTGAGACACGCCTCCTGAGCTGTGATAGGGAGAGCTGAGACACGCCTCCTGAGCTGTGATAGGGAGAGCTGAGACACACCCTCTGAGCTGTGATAGGGAGAGCTGAGAAACGCCTCCTGAGCTGTGATAGGGAGAGCTGAGACACGCCTCCTGAGCTGTGATAGGGAGAGCTGTGACACGCCTCCTGAGCTGTGATAGGGAGAGCTGAGACACGCCCCCTTAGCTGCAGCAGAAAGGACACTCCCCTTAGGCTTTCAGCTTGATATAAATCTAGCAGAGCAATGAATGGGAAGATCTCTGGACCCATGTGAGGTACAGGGCTGGTTCTAGCTTTGTTAGAAAGAGATTGTCATGTACTGTATGATGTCTGATTTTCATTTTTACATTATTCATGGGATAACCCCTTTAATGCCTTCCTGATATGGGTCATAGAAGGTTGCCCACCATGGTGACCCCACTGTATGACATAGATACTGTACATCTTAAGATGGATCATGGACAGTGGTTGTCTTTACGAGAAACCTCCTTTAAATGTATTGTCCCATTTCAACATTTATGACATATCAGTAAAGTATGTCATAAATGTCCAATATGTGAGAAGAGATGAGTGAATTGACTTAGAAAATATTGAATTATTTGACCCCAATTTTGTACAAATTTAAGTAGCATCCAAATCTGAGGTTATGGTTCAGATTGATTTAGACAAATTTGGGATTTTGGGGAGAAAGAGTGAGAATAAAAATGATATTTTTGAGACACAAGAGAGAAAAATATAAGACCTAGGAGACCTCAGAGTTTCATACACAAATTTTCAGGCCTGGTGGAGAACGTTTCATTCATGCATGTAGAATCGATTTAGTTAGACCAATTCACCCAAATTGAACTTGAATCAAATTTTGCTCTTCTCTATAGGTGAGGGCGGCAACTTTGGGAACCAGTCTTATGTGAAGAACAGGGGCCCTCATGTTAATGTCCTTCCATCGTTTTCTTCATTCATTGCTATGGTACTATTAAAAAGAGTAGCAAGCCGACTTGACTATTTTTGGAAGTCTCAGAGGGGCTAGAGATGAGCGAAGCATTCAAAATTCGCTTTGCCGAATATCCGTCAAACTTTTCATAAGATTTGTATATCCTACGAATCTATTCGATGAATTTGCGTACAAATCATACGTTATTATGTGGTGTTTTCTTCGAACATTCGCGCACTAATAACGAACGCTTAATTTTAAAAGGTACGCAACTTCTGTGACCACGTACACATGAGCGTACAAATTGCATACGAATCCTCAGCGTACTATTGTCTAGCGATTGCGTAATACATGTGATACATGTAATGTATCAGCAGATGACAGCAGATCATCCGGCTGAGACTGAGATGAGCGTGCCATCCTCTCCACTACCTCATCCACTTTCTCCTCCACTACAATTTTGCTCCTTTGTGACCAAGTATTGAGAATACTACAAGTAGAAGCTGCGGATACAGGTCCTTTGGCATTGCTGCCCTGTGCCACCTTCTCCTTTTTTTTGGAGCTCGAGATCTGGCTGGAACTGGACCCCTTTTGCTTTTCCATGCCAGACATTTTTCACTTGACTGTGGCCCTGCAGCTGGTCTTTGTCTCTCTCCCTGTCTCTATCTCTATCTCTTCCTGTCTCTCTCCCTGTCTCTCTATCTCTCTCCCTGTCTCTCCCCTGTCTCTCCCTATCTCTCTCCTGTCTCTCTCCCTGTCTGATTAATTACTGGCCCTGCACTTGACCTGCAATATCCCTGATATGTGTAATATGGATTCTCAGAACAATTACACCCCAATTTTAACAACACAGGTCTCAGAGTCTCAGAACTTCACACACAGTGCTTCTGCTCGTCTCACCAGTCGCGGCAGAAGTGATGCGTCACTGGCTTACCGAGCCTGAGCCAATCAGAGCAAGCACTGCCCACTAGATCAGGTGACCGCTTTCTTCCCGGGCTTTTGCCGCACGAATAACGAACTAACAGTAAAAGTTCGCTAATTAATTGAATTCGTACGCAACAGCGTATAGAGTAACTTATACGTAGCATAAGCATACAATTTATCGGATAAGTATGTAGCGAATGCGTAGAAAGCCTTAAGAACATTTTCTAACGGAGCGAATCTCAAAAAATTCAGATTCGCTTCATAGCTGAAGATTTCCAAGATTCGTATTCAATCTACGAAGCAGCAAATTGATTGCTCATCTCTAATAGGAACGAATGAAGGGATGGCTGCACATGTGTGTTTATTTTCGAATAGTTAGAACAATCCCTTTAATGGTCATTTTCAAAAATATCCAGGCAAATATCATTAAACCCTTTCACTATAATAAGAACATTTTTACCTGCAAAGAAGAATTTTCCATCAAGTCTGAAAACTGTTTGCGGCTCAAACATTATAATTTTTGTTATTTGGCGCATGAACATTGTGGCTCAGTACGGGTTACGGGGATTAAATTACCTGTATTAATATCATGTATTTCATATAAACAACTGTAGGATTATTACACACATCATCCACTAATCTACACAATACAAGACTTTGCAAAGTTAAACAGTTAAAAACTATGACATGACCAACCTGGAATTTGGGTTCCCTGCCCACATATTGCATTGATAAACAGCCAGGGTCAGAAAACCAAGCTCTGTTTGAACTCAGCCCTACTTTGCTTCGACAGTCAAGACTGCAATAAAATCGTTGGACTCCGTTTTAAAAGATTCATTTTAGCACTTTCTCAAAGGAAAACATTATTACTTCCTCTTTTGCAAGGTACTAAATAACCCCATCATTTACCATCTTTTGGGCACAAGGAACACAGCAAGCCAAGTGGACCATATGCATGGCACAAAAATAGACAGTCTCAAGTTACGGTTATCAGGATGTAGGACTGTAAGTGTCAGAGGATATGTATCCTGAGCCCATGAAAACGAGTTTATTGAAAAATATTTTACCTTTTATTAAAGTGGAGCAGACAGGATATAGGAACTGTAAAGTCTCCAGCAAAACAGAACATTACTGGCACTCTATTCTGTTGCTAAATTATGGGTTTCTACTTTGGAGAGGTGACAGATTTCAAGAAATGTCTTTTACAGGAGCGATGGGCATAGCCCTGTGGTTTCAAAATGCAGTCGGTGTTGTAGCTGTAGGCCTTCCAGAATATATTGTGAAATCCTGATCCCATCGTTGCCCAACCTGTCTTGTGGCACAGCCAAATCCTCCTTGAATTTTCTCTTGAAGGTCTCCAATGAAAGTGTTTCAAAAAGTTTCAGTCAAGCCACCAGATGAAAAACCTACTCATCCACCCATGTCAACTATTCTGTAAAGTCTCCAGAAATTCAGAACATTGTTCTACTAAATTATGGGTTTCTACATTGGAGAAGTCAACAATTCTAAGAAATGTCTTTTATGAGAGACATGGGCATAACCCAGTGGTTTCAAAATGCAGTTGGTGTTGAAGCTGTAGGCCTTCCAGAACATATTGTGAAATTCTGATCCCATCGTTGTTTGTCCAACCTGACTTGTAGCACAGCCAAATCCTCCTTGAATTTTCTCTTGAAGGTCTCCAATTAAAGTTTTTCAAAAAGTTTGAGTCAAGCCACCAGATGAAAAACCTACTCATCCACCCATGTCAACTGTTGTTATTCTGTAAAGTCTCCAGCAAATCAGAACATTGTTCTACTAAATTATGGGTTTCTACATTGGAGAAGTCAACAATTCTAAGAAATGTCTTTCATGAGAGACATGGGCATAACCAAGAAGTTTCCAGAACCTATTGTTAGATACTGATCCCATCTTGGCTCAACCTGTCCCACATCTACTACCGTATAATAATGCAAATCATAGACCATAGTAGTTGTGTGCTTCTAGAAGTATAGTAGTACATGAAAGTATATTTACAATCTTAGTACTTTTTTCATTTTTAGTAGATTATTCTCTCCCTTGATACAGCAATTACCTTGGGATGAGCTATCCATGTTCATCATCCCAATAAATTCTTTATTCACTTATAGTCTTCTTCTTAGAAGAAACTAATTTGGATTACGGTTGGGGCAATGTC
This sequence comes from Rhinella marina, assembly GCA_900303285.1. Classification (NCBI taxonomy): domain Eukaryota; kingdom Metazoa; phylum Chordata; class Amphibia; order Anura; family Bufonidae; genus Rhinella; species Rhinella marina. The sequence continues at coordinate 112,468 of ONZH01030887.1, read as the reverse complement.
TATTCTCATTTGATCAATAATGGTCTCGTAGAATAGGCAAATCATCCTTGAATTTTCTCTTGAAGCTTGAATCCAGTGAACGGTTTTGAAAAATTTTCAGCCAAGTCACTATGGAAGGAATCTCATTTGGCCTCCTAGATTCTGGTTATAATCTCTAGCCTTGAAAAACATAGTTATCCATCCAAGATCACTTGTAAAGTCTCCAACAACACAGAACATTACTAGCACTCTATTCTTCAACTAAATTATGGTTTTCTACTTTGGACTTAATTTGTCAACAGTACATCTACCCACCATCTGTATTGAGTAGTTCCATGCTTGCCATAGTATAGTAATACATAAAAGTATATTAGTAAAACCCTTTCTTCCACTTTAGTACATTCCCCTCTTACGATCCCAATAAATCTTTCTTGACATGTTAGATCATACAAGACTTGAGTTAAGGTTCATTCAATCAGCAACCTTCTGGTAGAGCAGGCCAATTCTCATTGAAGATCTTCAGTCAGTTCTCCAAAAATCCACTAAATAAGAAACTAATTTGCCCCCTTAGCCTGATATCTAGCCGTGAAACACATGCAGTACTCTATAGTCATGAGTACATCTATAGTCACTAGCCTGTTAAACTACTTAGCAATGAAAATAAAAAAAGATTGAACTGAGTGAGATCTGGGACATCTGTCTTTTCCCCAAAATCTACCAATGGCATTGAATTGGCATGCTGCCATACATATGAGAACGTTGGCTAGTTCTGAAAATATCAGTGAGATTGGCCACTTCCCCCAGCTCTACTTTCAAAGACATATTTAGGCCTGTGGCCTGAGTTCCAGTGTCCCGGCACAAGCGGTTGCGATGACATCACTGTGCCCTCCTGTGCTGGGTCTTGCATGATGATGTGATCACAAATGCCTGTATCACAATGTCATCACGCCTGCACTAGAGATGAGCGAATCATTCAAAATTTTATTCGCCGAACATTCATCGAACTTTTCATAAGATTCGTGTATTCGACGAATATATTCGTTAAATTTGCATACAAAATATATGTTATTGTGGCATTTAGCGAACATTCGCACACTAATAACGAACGTTCAGTTTTAAAAGGTACGCATATTCTTTGAAACACGTACGCATGAGCGTACAAATTGTGTACGAAAATGACAGGCTTTGCTGGAGTGGAATGGTGGAGCAGGAGGAATGCTCTGAGTCTGACCCCCGGCTACATATGGATACTGTATCAGCAGATGACAGCAGATCATCCGGCTGAGACTGAGATGAGCGTGCCATCCACTCCACTACCTCATCCACTTTCTCCTCCATTACAATTTTGCACCTTGGGGGGTTAGCCTTGTGGAACAGTGGCCAAGTATTGTGAATACTACAAGTAGAAGCTTCGGCTACAGGTCCTTTGGCACTGCTGCCCTGTGCCACCTTCTCCTTTTTTTAGGGCTCGAGGTCTGGCTGGAACTGGACCTCTTTTGCTTATCCATTCCAGACATTTTTCACTTTACTCTGTGGCCCTGCAGCTGGTCTTTGTCTTTGTCCTTGTCTCTCTCCCTGTCTCTTTTCCTATCTCTCTCCCTGCCTGATTAATTACTAGCCCTGCACTGGCCCTGCAGTATCCCTGAGGTGTAATATGGATTCCTTGAACAATTACATCCCAATTTCAACAACACAGGTCTCAATGTCTCAGAACTTCACACACAGTGCTTCTGCTCGTCTCAGCAGTCCCAGCAGAAGTTATGCATCACTGGCTTACCGAGCCTGAGCCAATCAGAGCAAGCCCTGCCCACTAGATCAGGTGACCACTTTTTTCCTGGGATTTTGCGCATGAATAACGAACTAACAGTAAAAGTTTGCTAATTACTTGTATTCGTACCAACAGCGTTTAGAGTAACTTATACATAGCATTAGCGTACAATTTATCAGACAAGTACCTAGCGAATGCTTAGAAAGCTGGAACGAATCACCTAATATTTGGATTTGCTTTGCAGCTGAAAATTTCCAAGATTCGATAAGAATCAACGAATCAACGAATAGATTCGCTCATCTCTAGCCTGCACAAACACCTGCATCACAATGTCCAAATTAGTCTTGTCCAAATTTGAACGGCTGGTGAGAACCTACATAGGCAAATGATCTCTTAAGTGTTGCAAACAATCTTAGCAAACCAGCTATAAGGTTGACTTGAATAATCAAAATTACATGAAGAGACCTCCAGTCAGGGGCGTAGATAAAGGCTCATGGGCCCTGGTGCAGGAGTTCAGCTTGGGCCCCCCCCTTCCATCAGTGCTTAAGGTATTTTCTTATGCGGCACAAGTGTCTTTGGGCCCCCTCAGGCTCCTGGGCAGGGTACCGACTGCTATCTCTGCACCCCCTATAGCTACGCCCATGCCTCCAGTCTTGGATAGTCAAGACTGGTGTGTGATGGTGTCAATCAAAGCCTTAAAGAAACTGAAACTTTTAAAGGTATCATCATTGGATTTCACTTGGCTATACTTGGCTTACCACTGGAGGTGCAAACAGCAGGACCCTGGGAGCCAGCAATATTTTTGTTATGGAATTGGACCTAAAATTCCGCAATATCTGTGGTGGCATTCTCAGTGGAAAATAACATCTTTATTTCATGATCAATACCAGCACAGCTCACAGAGATGTCACTCCTACTCTATAAATGATTTCCTTTAAACGGCTGCTGAAGCTTCAGAAACAGGAATTAGACATCTCCAAAAAACCCCATGTGTTGACATGTTTGTCTTTGAGATCTCAATTTCCTGGAAAGGATAAAAAAAATTCAATTTGGAAATATGTTCAGCTTTACTTACTGACCCACATGGCAATCAAGCAGCGCCCCAGAAATGTCTAATTAAATTAGAAATGATTAATATTTTATGGAGTTCAAAATTTGGATGAAAATCGAAAAACTAAGCTCAGGAATGTCAATCACTCACTGCAGGTGCCAAAACATTTAACACTGCTCGGTCCAGGGGTTGGATTTCAGTATACAGCAGACCACATGGCGCGTTCACAAAATAACAGGATCACTTTACTGCAGCTTTATTTCAAATATTGCGGCAGATGCTCTTCAGAAAGGACATTTAACACAAAAAGAGTTACATAAATCCTGAGTGGTCAGAGGGGGACTCTCTCGCCCTGTTTGGGTGGCCCTCGGTTCTCCAAATACCGTTCTAAACAAATGTCTGAGATTAATTTCCATAGTCTCCAACCGTCAGCTCCATCCTGGAGAGTCACAGATTTGCCCTGAATAAATTCTCCAACGCTGGTGGCTTCATTATACTTGGATGACTAAATAGACATGCGGGAGCATAGCTGGCTGTAATTGTGCCTAGTTTCCTTGTGTTCTTGGAGCTAGATGCCAGAGGAGGGTAAAAAGTATCTCTTTCTTGATACAAGGATAGGACAGCAATGCTCAAGACAAGGAGTTATCAGAATTTGTCATCACTTTCAGATCAGTGGAGGTCCAACACCGTGCACCTACACTGATCAACTGTTTTGGGCAACTAAACAGTGGACAGAGCCTGAGGTGGTAGGTCCCCTACGCTAAAGGTTCCATACATTCATTTACGTGAACAGGAGCTGAGCTGCAGTATGTCGGAAGCAGAAACTTCAAAGTGGATGGAGCCTTCCATCCACTGTATAGTTTTCAGTGCTGGTGGTTGTCCTAAACATCTGATTGGAGGGGTGGGGGGTGGGGGTGGGGGAGAAAGCTTGGTATGTCCTTGGAGAAGTGAAGGAAGATGAGGATATACTGTACATTAGGTCTGCTGTGATATAGGTAAACTATGTCTAGGGCGTTAGGGTGCTGCTACAATAGGAATTTTCACTTTTGGCACTGCTATGTGTAGGATGCATCCCTTGTGCTGAGACTGGGGTATTTGCATTGCCATTTCGAAAAATTCAGGGGCCCCAGTGGTTTCATAAGAGATGGGGACCCTCAAAGAACACAATATTGTATAACTGGGACTAAAGTTGGCTTTCAAGGTAGGGTCATGGTAATAGTCAGATGCTTAAATAGAGAATGATGAGCCGTGGCACATCCTTTACAGCTTCCATGATCTCTTAAACTGTAGATACCATACCTACTGGTGAAGACAAAAACAGAAGGTCACCGGATGTCACTGGCATTGTCCAAATCTTTGCTTCCAATAATCCTTAAAATAATACATAAGAAATTTCAAAGAGGGTAGAAATTCTTCAGGGTGTGGACTAGAGATGCGCGAATCATCCAAAATTCGCTTCGCCGAATATTCGCAACTTAGGTGAACACGTACGCATGAGTACGTACAAAATTGCGTACAAATCCTCAGCGTACTATTTTCTAGCTATTGCGCAATACGCAGGCACGCACGACGCTAGGCTTTGCTGAAGCGGAATGGTGTAGCAGGAGGAATGATCCCTGGCTACATATGGATACTGTATAAGCAGATGACAGCAGATCATCCAGTTGTGATTGAGATGAGCGTGCCATCCCCTCAACTACCTCATCCACTTTCTCCTCCACTACAATTTTGCGCCTTGGTGGGGGTTAGCACGGTGCAACAGTGGCCAACTATTACGTATTCTACAAGTAGAAGCTCCGGCTACAAGTACTTTGGCACTGCTGCCCTGTGCCACCTTCTTTTTTTTGGAGCTCGAGGTCTGGCTGGATCTGGACCCATTTGCTTTTCCATTCCAGACATTTTCACTTGACTGTGGCCCTGCAGCTGGTCTTTGTCTTTCTCCCTGTCTCTCTCCCTAATCTCTCCCTATCTCTCTACCCGTCTCTCTCTCGTACAATTTATCGGACAAGTACGTAGCGAATGCAGCTCGTCGCTTTTCTTAGATTTCATCTCTGGACATCTTCACCCCTATCTCTCAGAACTGCCTCAATTCTTCGTGGGCATAGATTCACAACTCCTCTCGAATCTCGTACAAATTTATCCCGGACAATACGCTACCAAGGGGCCCAAAGAGCGAATGCCGATAGAAAGCTTTAAAGAACATCCGAATGTCGCAGCAGAAATCGAGACTCTAACGACTGTCCAATTTCGATGAGCTTTGGCAATTGTACCTCATTTCCTGTTCTTAACTGAAGGAGTGGCACCGTGTGGTCTTCTGCTGTGTAGCCCATCTGCCTCAAAGTTCGACGTACTGTGCGTTCAGAGATGCTCTTCTGCCTACCTGGTTGTAACGGGTGGCAATTTGAGTCACTGTTGCCTTTCTATCAGCTCGAACAGTCTCCATTCTCCTCTGACTCTGGCATCAACAAGGCTCCGCCCACAGAACTGCCGCTCACTGGATTTTTTTTCTTTCGGACCATTCTCTGTAAACCCTAGAGATGGTTGTGCGTGAAAATCCTCGTTCTTAGCCCTTCTGGTGTGTTCAAAGACATCTGAACCATCAAACCCTGATTGCCGCCTGGCATTAATAACGAGCAGTTGGAGGTTACAGTGTAGTTAACACGGTTGAAAAAAGACATAAGTCCATCAAGTTCAACCAAGAGATAGGTAGGGACGCGAATGAAGTGAGACTCAGATTTCTACACGTTTTCATAAGCATTAACTTTTAGAACTCATAGAAACCCCTTTTAAAACCGTCCATTGTCCCCACCGTGAGGACGTTCTCAGGAAGTCTATTCCACAGATTAACAGTTCTTACAATAAGAAAACTTTGACACCTCGGGAAACTGAATTTTTTCTTCTCCAGTCGGGCGTAATACCCCCAACTCAACAGATGGATGAACTGTGTAGAACCTGTGCAACCATAAAAAATTTCCAACTATAATCTGATTTTTTACTTTTGACATTTCCCCAAAAATAATTGCATGGAAATATAAAAATGTTTACTTGTATATCCTCCAGCCCTTACCCTAATTTAGGCTAATTACCTAAGAAAAAATGTTTTTAAGAGAAAGAACTTTTTGGCTAATTTATTGAAAAATGACATGACTCAAAACAATTACATTACAAACATGAACTTACACCTCCTAAAAGCTTGAATGAAGCGGAAATGTGATGTAATAAAAGAGCCCCCGGGGCCGAGAAAGCAACAAATTACTTCACTTAATAGTTTATGGCTGCCATTTTGGACCTCTACATTCCAGAAGAATCTTTTCAGCCAAAAACGTTCAAAAAGGTGGAAAAGGATCAAAGCTTGGAATATGAAACATTTCGAAACTGAATTTGAAAGTCATACAGTATAATTATACAATATATCAGAAGATACCCAGGTTATACCAGCATGGTCCATATCACTGTATACAGAAGATGTATAACTTATACCAGCTGTCATATATAATATATGAGACCAGGTTATACAGCATGCTCATATCACTATATACGATGTATAACTTAATACAGCTGTACATATATAATTATATACAGGAGATACCAGGTTATACCAGCATGCTCCATTATATATAAAAGATGTATAACTTATACCAGCTGTACATATATAATTATATACAGGAGATACCCAGGTTATACCAGCATGCTCCATATCACTATATACAGAAGATGTATAACTTATACCAGCTGTACATATATAATTATATACAGGAGATACCCAGGTTATACCAGCATGCTCCATATCACTATATACAGAAGATCATTAACTTATACCAGCTGTACATATATAATTATATACAGGAGATACCCAGGTTATACCAGCATGTATCCTATATACAGATGTAACTTATACCAGTAATTATAATACAGGAGATACCAGGTTTTACCAGCATGGCCATATACTATATACTTATACCAGCTGCAGCATATATAATTATATACAGGAGATACCCAGGTTATACCAGCATGGTCCATATCACTATATACAAGAAGATGTATAACTTATACCAGCTGTACATATATATTATATACAGGAGATACCAGGTTATACAGCATGTCCATATCACTATATACAAGAAGATATATAACTTATACCAGCTGTACATATATATTTATACAGGAGATACCAGGTTATACCAGCATGGTCCATATCACTATATACAAGAAGATGTATAACTTATACCAGCTGTCATATATAATTTATACAGGAGATCCCAGGTTATACATGCTCCATATTCATATATCAAGAAGATGTATAACTTATACCAGCTGTATTCATATAATTATATACAGAGATACCCAGGTTATACCAGCATGCTCCATATCACTATATACAAGAGATGTATACAAACTTATACCAGCTGTACATATATAATTATATACAGGAGATACCAGGTTATACAGCATGCTCCATATCACTATATACAAGAAGATGTATACTTATATACATGTATAATTATATACAGGAGATACCCAGGTTATACAGCATGCTATATCACATTAAGAGATTATAACTTTACAGTGTACATAATAATTATATACAGGAGATACCCAGGTTATACCAGCTGCTCCATATCACTATATACAAGAAGATGTATAACTTAATACAGCTGTACATATATAATTATATACAGGAGAACCCAGGTTATACCAGCATGCTCGCATATAACTATATACAAGAAGATGTATAACTTATACAGCTGTAACATATATAATTATATACAGGAGATACCCAGGTTATACCAGCATGCTCCATATCACTATATACAGAAGATGTATAACTTAATACAGCTGTACATATATAATTTATACAGGAGATACCCAGGTTATACCAGCATGCTCCATATCACTATATAAAGAGATGTATAACTTATACCAGTGTACATATATATTATATACAGGAGAGTATACCAATGTTATATCAGCATGGTCTTATATCCACATATATAATTATATACACAGGAAGATGCTTATATACAAACTTTTATACCAGTGTCATATTATTATATACAGGAGATACCCAGGGTTACCGATGCTCCATATTCCATATACAGAAGTGTATTACTTATAAGCTGTACATATATATTATACGGAGATACTGTATACCAGCTGTACCATATATAATTATATACAGAGTACCAGGTTATCAGCTGCTCCATATCACACAAGAAGATGTATAGCTACAAGAAGATGTAGCCTAGACTATATACAAGAAGATGTATAACTTATACCAGCTGTACATATATAATTATATACAGGAGATACCCAGGTTATACCAGCTGTACATTTATTATACCAGAGGTAGTTTTGACTCTTTATGATGATTCTATGGACGTTGCTCTGGTCGGTGACAATGATCCGTGTCACGCAGGCAGCATTACTGGCGCTGTTTGGAGACGTTCTTCTGCCCTCAGGACAGGAAGAGTTAATGGCGTTTGGCAGTGCTGACACGGTTCTGTCATCTCTTGTTTACTTGAGAGCCGCTCGGAGTTTAGAGCCCAGATGTACATATGTCAAACTCCTCTTGATTTGAAATCGTGGAGATAAATCCGGTTTGTGGTAAAAGCGAGAGATTAAATTAATGCCTTGTTTACATATTGCAGAAATCGCTTCAAGCTGAAGACGTTTTGTGAAGACCTTTTTTTAGCCACTGAGTTTATGCAAGAATTTCGGCCTTTTTTAAATAAATTATGTGAGAATCGCAACACATTTATGGAGATTCATCTTCTATGCCTGGAACCCAGAGCGTTCATTCAGCCCATGGAAAGACAGCGCCATATTAAAGTGAATGGGGGAGATCTATCAAGACTGGCGCTCTGGAACCCTCCCGTACACTGACGTGATCTCCCTGCGCTGGAGGAAGATGCGCAAATTCCGCCTAATAAATCAGTCCATCTCTGAAGTCCGTGCTACAGAAACTCAACCCTCCACTATTTTGGAGCCTGTGCAGACTTGAGCTATAACTTATGCCGGTTCTAGTAGATCCGGTGGGCAGGGACAAGAACCACAGCTGCTACTGAGACTCACTGCCGTTTCTTTCCAGTATTGAAAAGTAGCAAATTATGGTGCAAATATGGAATATGTCACAGTGATGTAAAGACATTAATAAATGTCATCCAGTGTTTATCTATGATCCTCCATAACAGTGTCATCCACAGATCCCCCTAACAGTGTCATCCACAGATCCCCCATAACAGTGTCATCCACAGATCCCCCATAACAGTGTCATCCACAGATCCCCCTAACAGTGTCATCCACAGATCCCCCATAACAGTGTCATCCACAGATCCCCCATAACAGTGTTCTACAGATCCCCTAACAGTGTCATCCAAGATCCCCATAACAGTGTCATCCACAGATCCCCATAACAGTGTCATCCCACAGATCCTCCATAACAGTGTCATCCACAGATCCCCCATAACAGTTTTGTCATCCACAAGATCCCCATAAACAGTGTCATCCACAGATCCTTCATAACAGTGTCATCCACAGATCCTCCATAACAGTGTCATCCACAATCCCCCATACAGTTTGTCATTCCACAGATCCCCCATAACAGTTTGTCATCCACAGATCCCCCATAACAGTGTCATCCACACATCCTCATAACAGTGTCATCCACACATCCTCCATAACAATGGTCATCACAGATCCTCCATAACAGTGTCATCCACTATCCCCATAACAGTGTCATCCACAGATCCCCATAACAGTGTATCCCCATACAGTATCTCCACAGATCCCCTAACAGTATCCTCCACAGATCCCCATAACAGTGTGTCATCCACAGATCCCTCATAACAGTATCATCCACAGATCCCCCTTTAACAGTGCCATCCTCAGATCCCCATAACAGTTTGTCATCTGCAGATCCTCCATAACAGTGTCATCCACAGATCCCCCATAACTGTGTCATCCACAGATCCCCCATAACATTGACATCCACAGATCCCCCATAACAGTGTCATCCACAGATCCTTCATAACAGTGTCATCCTACAGATCCTCCATAACAGTGTCATCCACAAATCCCCCATAACAGTTTGTCATCCACAGATCCCCCATAACAAGTTTGTCATCCACAGATCCCCCATAACAGTGTCATCCACAGATCCTCCATAACAGTGTCATCCACAGATCCCCCATAACATTGTCATCCACAGATCCCCATAACATTGTCATCCACAGATCCCCCCATAACAGTGCATCCAGATCTCCCATAACAGTTCAATCCAGATACCCATAACAGTGTCATCCACAGAACCCCCATAACAGTGTCATCTACAGATTCCCTATAACATTGTCATCCACAAATCCTCCATAACAGTGTTATCCACAGATCTCCCATAACAATGTCATCCACAGATCCCCCATAACAGTGTCATACACAGATCCCCCATAACAGTGTCATCCACAGATCCTCCCATAACAGTGTCTTCCACAGATCCCCCATAACAGGTCATCTACAGATCCCCATAACAGTGTCATCCACAGAACCCCCATAACAGTGTCATCCAACAAATTCCCATAACAGTATATCATCCACAGATCCTCCATAACAGTGTCATCCACAGATCCTCCATAACAGTGTCATCCACAGATCCTATATAACAGTGTCTTCAACAGATCCCCCATAACAGTGTCTTCCACAGATCCCCATAACAGTGTCATCCACAGATTCCCCATAACAGTGTCAGCCACAGATCCCCCATAACAGTGTCATCTACAGATCCCCATACAGTGTCATCCACAGATCCCCCATAACAGTGTCCAATCCTACAGTGTCATCCACAGATCCCCCATAACAGTGTCATCCACAATTCCCCATAACAGTATTATCCACAGATCCCCATAACAGTGTCATCCACAGATCCTCCATAACAGTTGTCCATCCACAGATCCTTTATAAACAGGTGGGTCTTCCACAGATCCCCCATAACAGTGTCTTCCACAGATCCCCCATAACAGTGTCCATCTACAGATCCCCCCATAACAGTGTCATCCCACAGAAACCCCATAACAGTGTCATCCACAGATTCCCCATACAGTGTCCAGCCACAGATCCCCCATAACAGTGTCATATACAGATCCCCCATAACAGTGTCATCCACAGATCCCCATAACAGTGTCATCTACAGATCCCCCATAACAGTGTCATCCACAGATCCCCCATAACAGTGTCATCCACAAATTCCCCATAACAGTATCATCCACAGATCCTCCATAACAGTGTCATCCACAGATCCTCCATAACAGTATCCTCCACAAACACAACCACCATTCCGGTCCCCTTCACTCTACATCACTGGGGTAGGGTAGTCAAGGGTTCCCCTGAGAATCAGTAGAGCCATGTCTGTGTGAATAGCTTATAGTGATGGGGTCATGTCAAAGTGCAGAACCAGTGCAGATAGCATCTATGATCCATAAAATGTACAAACAAAAGTAAAAAAATTCCCTTCAACCCATTATCACAGTTTCAACATTGGTTGTTTCCAAGATTTTTTTCAAAGCATCATAATGCCAATTCCTGGTGGAGTAATTAGTCCAGATACCTTGATATAAGTGGACTGTGATGTGGCTGTACTGGGGTTTTGGGTTATCAGGGCTGAAGAATGCAGTTGAATAGTGCAGCAGAGCACAAGTCTGGAATCAATGGTTTCTGGCATCACCATTGTGCCTGGTCTCAGGCTGTCGCAATGGCATCAGTGTGCCAGGCCGCAGGCAACTCAGCTGGCAAGCCAGAAGAGTCCTGTGGCTTGTTTCACAGACTGAAGCATTGAGAAGGACTCAGCTAATTTTTTTCTGTCACTTCTGGGGGCACTTTAATAGGGCCTTATTATTACTAAGAGCATTTTATGAGGCCATATTACTACTGGGGGCACTTTAGAGCACCTTATTACTACTGGAGGCACTTTAGGGGGCCCTATTACTACTACGACCACTTTAGGGGGCCTTATTACTACCTGGGACACTTTAGGGGCCCGTGTTACTACTGGGGGCACTTTAGGGGGCCTTATTACTACTGGGGGCACTTTAGGGGGCCCTATTACTACTGGGGGCACTTTAGGGGGCCCTATTACTACTGGGGGCACTTAGGGGCCCTATACTACTGGGGGCACTTAGGAGGCCTTATTACTACTGGGGACACTTTAGGGGGCCCTATTACTACTGAGGGCACTTTAGGGGGACTTATCACTACTGTGGGAACTTTAGGGGGCCTTATTACTACTGGGGGCACTTTAGGGGGCCTTATTACTACTGGGGCAATTTATGGGCCTTATCACTACTGGAAGTACTTTAAAGGGCCTTAATTACTACTGGGGACACTTTAGGGGGCCCTATTACTACTAGGGCACTTTAGGCACCTTATTACTACTGGAGGCACTTTAGGGGGCCCTATTACTACTACTAGGGGACATATACTACTGGGGGCACTTTAGAGCACCTTATTACTACTGGAGGCACTTTAGGGGGCCCTATTACTACTACGACCACTTTAGGGGGCCTTATTACTACTGGGACACTTTAGGGGCCCGTTTACTACTGGGGGCACTTTAGGGGGCCTTATTACTACTGGGGGCACTTTAGGGGCCCTATTACTACTGGGGGCTAGGGGGCCCTATTACTACTGGGGGCACTTTAGGGGGCCCTATTACTACTGGGGGCACTTTAGGAGGCCTTATTACTACTGGGGACACTTTAGGGGGCCCTATTAACTACTGAGGGCACTTTAGGGGGACTTATCACTACTGTGGGAACTTTAGGGGCCTTATTACTACTGGGGGCACTTATAGGGGGCCTTATTACTACTGGGGCAATTTATGGGCCTTATCACTACTGGAAGTAACTTTAAAGGGCCTTATTACTACTGGGGACACTTTAGGGGGCCCTATTACTACTGAGGGCACTTTAGGGGGACTTATCACTACTGAGGGCACTTTAGGGGGACTTATCACTACTGGGGGAAACTTTAGGGGGCCTTATTACTACTGGGGGCACTTTAGAGGGCCTTATTACTACTGAGGGCACTATGGGGCGTTATTACTACGGATGATACTATGGGGGGAATTATTACTATTAGGCACAATGTGGAGGGCACTACTACTACTGGGGGCACTATTAGTAATTAGGTTATGCTGGGAGAGAATTATAATTGATGGGACTTTTGAGAGAAATATTAGCATGTGCAGGACTCTCTGTATGGCAGTGTTATTTCGTCAGTATAGTATTTGTGGGCACTGAGGAGCCCATGGAGGGGTGGGGGTGGTCAGCAGGATAACACTGTTGGGGCACCAGGAGGGGGAAGATTATGGAAAATTGAAGATGTCTGTTTGGCAAACTCTGCAAAGAACAGACCTGGCTGAAAGAAGTTATCATGGTGGTCTGCCCCCAATGGAGACGATAAGGTAAGAGAGTGTTTACAGAGGAGACATCACTGGATGTAACAGGTTTGTAGTGATGTATTACTATACTGTACTATGTTTGGTAGTGCTGAGTGTAATGTCCATCCAAATATACCATTGGCACTGGGGAGGAGGCAGAGGAGGCGGCACTTATTTCATATTCATCACTCAGGAAGTGGGCCTGTCTGTTTTGAAATACCAGGGCTTAATTTTCGTCTCAGTTCGGCCCTGGGTGAGACGGTGAGTACAACGGCTTCTATGTCCCCACTGTATAAAGAGTTAATAACAGGGGTGTTCCGGTTCGGATTCTTCCTCCTGTCGTACGGGTTAATGTGTGCAGGTCTTGTCTACCACCGGGGCACGGACAGGAATGCTTTTGATTTAATTTTCTAATGAGCGGATATCCCACATTAAAGTAAGAACACTGGTAAGGAAAAAAAGAAACAACATCTAGGACAAAGTTTGCCGCGATACTAAGCATCTGCTCCCAAATTGTAGTTGATGGATCTCGCCCATTAGCTGCTTGGACGGAGCCCAAGATAAATGCCTATCAACATGCGGATTAGGCAAGGTTAATTAATGATGAGCCGTTCTATTTACATATTTCATCCAAGATCTTTTTCATGAGTTTATTTGATGGTTTCCATCGCTCATGTTCTTATATAATAATAGCTGCGAATACAACAGGGGAGCATGTAATTAAAGGGGCCTACATTTACATCATACCCGCCACCCTCCTGGTGTCAGAGCGCTACCTATGGGGGTGCAGGGTGAGAGGAGGTTCAGAAGGAGTGGGATGAGGTTTATGAAAATCTGATCTGTGGTCTGAGGAATCTGAAGTCTGTATTAAAAGGGTTTGGTCTGTGGTCTGATTTCAGAAGGACCTGGGGTCTATATTAATGGAGTCTGGTCTGTGATCTGATTCCAGAGGGATCTGGGGTCTATATTAATGGGGTCTGGTTTGTAGTCTGATTTCAGAGGGATCTGGGATCTATATTAACAGGGTCTGGTCTATGATCTGATTTCAGAGGGATCTGGGGTTTGTTTTAATGGGGTCTGGTCTGTAGTCTGATTTCAGAGGGATCTGCAGCCTGTATTAATGGGGTCTAGTCTGTACTCTGATTTCAGAGGGATCTGGGGTCTATATTAATGGGGTCTGGCCTGTGGTCTGATTTCAGAGGGATCTGGGGTCTGTTTTAATGGAGTCTGGTCTGTAGTCTGATTTCAGAAAGATCTGGGGTCTGCATTAATAGGGACTGATCTGTGATCTGATTTCAGAGGGACCTGGGGTCTGTATTAACGGGGTCTGGTCTGTGGTCTGATTTCAGACGGGTCTGAGGTCTGTATGAATGGGGTCTGGTCTGTGGTCTGATTTCAGAGGAGTCTGATGTCTGTATTAATGTGGTCTGGTCTGTAGTCTGATTTCAGAGGGATCTGCGGCCTGTATTAATGGGGTCTAGTCTGTAGTCTGATTTCAGAGGGATCTGGGGTCTATATTAATGGGGTCTGGCCTGTGGTCTGATTTCAGAGGGATCTGGGGTCTGTTTTAATGGAGTCTGGTCTGTAGTCTGATTTCAGAGGGATCTGGGATCTATATTAACGTGGTCTGGTCTGTGATCTGATTTCAGAAAGATCTGGGGTCTGCATTAATAGGGACTGATCTGTGATCTGATTTCAGAGGGACCTGGGGTCTGTATTAACGGGGTCTGGTCTGTGGTCTGATTTCAGAGGGGTCTGAGGTCTGTATGAATGGGGTCTGGTCTGTGGTCTGATTTCAGAGGAGTCTGATGTCTGTATTAATGGGGTCTGGTCAGTGATCTGATTTCAGAGGGGTCTGAGGTCTGTATTAAAGGGGTCTGGTCTGTAGTCTGATTTCAGAGGATCTGGGGTCTGTATTAATATGATCTGGTCTGTGGTCTGATTTCAGAGGGTGTGGTCTGTGTTAATGTACTCTGGTCTGTGATCTGATTTCAGTGGAGTCTGAGGTCTGTATTAATGTGGTCTGGTCTGTAGTCTGATTTCAGAGGGATCTGCGGCCTGTATTAATGGGGTCTAGTCTGTAGTCTGATTTCAGAGGGATCTGGGGTCTATATTAATGGGGTCTGGCCTGTGGTCTGATTTCAGAGGGATCTGGGGTCTGTTTTAATGGAGTCTGGTCTGTAGTCTGATTTCAGAGGGATCTGGGATCTATATTAACGTGGTCTGGTCTGTGATCTGATTTCAGAAAGATCTGGGGTCTGCATTAATAGGGACTGATCTGTGATCTGATTTCAGAGGGACCTGGGGTCTGTATTAACGGGGTCTGGTCTGTGGTCTGATTTCAGAGGGGTCTGAGGTCTGTATGAATGGGGTCTGGTCTGTGGTCTGATTTCAGAGGAGTCTGATGTCTGTATTAATGGGGTCTGGTCAGTGATCTGATTTCAGAGGGGTCTGAGGTCTGTATTAAAGGGGTCTGGTCTGTAGTCTGATTTCAGAGGGATCTGGGGTCTGTATTAATATGATCTGGTCTGTGGTCTGATTTCAGAGGGTGTGGTCTGTGTTAATGTGCTCTGGTCTGTGATCTGATTTCAGTGGAGTCTGAGGTCTGTATTAATGTGGTCTGGTCTGTGATCTGATTTCAGTGGAGTCTGAAGTCTGTATTAATGGGGTCTGGTCTGTGGTCTGATTTTAGAGGTATCTGAGGCCTGTATTAATGGGGCCTGATTTGTAGGGTGATTTAAGCTGAGGTCTATATTATTGGGGTTCTGCTCTGGGGTCTTAATTGAGAGTAGTCTAGATTAAGATCTATATCGAGGGAGTCTGGTCCAGGGTCTGGATTAATGGAATGATGTTAATAAGGTCTGCATTTATTTAGACGGTCTATGTTCATTTTGGGGTGTGATGAAGGGGGTCATACAGTATGCACTCTTAATGATTTAAATACTTTAGATGGGGGGTGTTTTTTTCCCGTCTTAGGCTACTTTCACACTAGCATTTTTCGCTTCCGTTACCGATAATACAACCATCTGCTTCCGTTATGAACGGATCCGGTTGTATTATCTGTAACATAGCCAAGACGGATCCATCGTGAACTCCACTGAAAGTCAATGGGGGATGGATCCGTTTAATATTGTGTCAGATTGTGTCAGAGAAAACTGATCCGTCCCACATTGTGGGTCATGACGGATCCATCTTGCTCCGCATACCAGGACGGAAAGCAAACCACAGCATGCTGCTCTCCGGTATGGGAATGCAACCAAACGGAACGGAATACATTTTGGAGCGCTCCGTTCTGCTCAGTTACGTTTTGTTACGTTGAATTGGGACAAAACGGTAGCGTTTTTTTCCCAGTATTAAGATCCTATTACGGATCTCAATACCGGAAATTGTAAACGGTAGTGTGAAAGTAGCCTAAAAAACAGATCTTAGATAGAAATGCCTCAAACGGATGACAACTGATGCAACAGGGTCCGTTTTTTTACAGGATCCTTTTTTTTCCCTCTCTCTCTTCTTCTGACAGATCAGAAGAACGGAAAGCTAAATGGTAATGTGAATGCACCCTTAATACAGTTTGCACTCTTTTCAGAATCATCCTGATGTCCCTTCTGAAAAAAATAAAGAAAAGTCCTGCCACGTTTTGATGCCTTCTGCTGAGCATCAGATTGTCCATGTTCTGATTGCCAGAGTAATCTACAACCTACTACTGTACATACCTCCCAAACGTCCCGGATCGCAGTGGCTGTTCTGCTGTCCTGGTACAGGGGAGCTATGTCCCGGTTTCTGGTAGCTGTCTCTGAGTCCATAGGACGCAGAGACAGTTGCCTGTTATATGAAGAAGCAGACTGCCGGCATCGGCCGGCAGTCAGCCTTGGCTCTGCCCCCTCCAGACTAGACCAGATGATATCTTGATGCTACTAGGAAGAAGGTAAGTATTTAGTGGGCATATTACTGGGGGCACAACATATTACTAGGGGGCACATTGTGGGCATATTACAGGGGGGCACAATGTGGGCATATTACTGAGGGACACAGTTGGTCATAGTACTGGGGCACATAACTGGACATATTCCTGGGGAGAACATAACAGGGCATATTACTGGGGCACATAAGTGGGCATATTACTGGGGGCACATAATAAGGCATATTACTGGGGGCACATAACAGGGCATATTACTGGGGGCACAGCTAGGCATATTAATGGGGGAACAACATATTACTAGGGGGCACATTGTGGCCATATTACAAGGGGGCACAATGTGGGCATATTACTGGGGGACACAGTTGGTCATATTACTGGGGGCACATAACTGGACATATTCCTGGGGAGCACATAACAGGGCATATTACTGGGGAACATACCTGGGCATATTACTGGGGCACATAATAGGGCATATTACTGGAGGCACATAACTGGGCATATTACTGGGGGCACATAACAGGGCATATTACTGGGGGCACAGCTAGGCATATTAATGGGGCACATAACTGGGGAATATTTACTATGTGGAGCAGTAAGGGGACTGGGTGGGATTAGGTGTATAGTTATGTTTTGGGCGGAGTTAGGGGCGTGGCTTAGTGCTAAAAAAAAAAATTGCTTAGCGCGCCACACAATGTGTCCCTCTTTGTCCCTTTACAAAGTTGGGAGGTATGCAACTAGTAGTTAGGGACTTGTGTCTGACAATCCTTATATAAAAGACAATGGTTTTTAGGCAAACTATCCCCAGAAACCACTGACTTAAATGTCCTGAATCGGTTGACAATTTGGCATAAGTGGCTTTTCATGGGTAGATTGGCACTTCACTACCAGCCCAGAAGGCGAAAGGCAGCTTGGAAGCAGTCACACCATTATTGTTCCCATCTCAGATTGCAGTATTAATCAGATTTTTTCTATAAACAAATTGAACTGGAGAATCCCTTTAAAGCCGTCCTAAGTCCTTTTAGTTTTACTGGACAGGACAATGGGGACAACATTTTCAAAATCTCCTAAACTATAGTCAAGGTTGGAAAAGCCCACCAGAGTATTTGAAGATCCTCAAGTAGGCCTAGGTTCTCACCAGTTAAGTGGTCCTGGGTTGGACTGGCCCACCAGCATAGAGGAAGATTGATCAGTGAACCCAGGCACTGACAAAATAATGGACCTCAAAGGTCCAGATGAAGACAACCACAAAAAAATCTATGATGTTATTATAAGTGAACGTATACATGTTCTGTAGAGATGGTGGGTGGCCCTCAGAATAATCTCCATTAAGGGACCCAAGGATCTCAGTCTGATATTGCATATGGTCATATCTGTATAAATACATTATCTCATCTTTACGTAAAAGGAGAAAATCTTAATGTACAGAGTAAAAGTCGCCAGATGCGATTCGCGTTTACATCATGGTCTGTGTTCGTGTTGTGACACTACGGCTAATCCGGACACGAGTTCTAAACAATTTCTTCCTCTTCTTGTTATTTCATCAGGAGGCTCTGACACTTGGAATAACATGTAATGTATGTTTGTTACAATCTTTCACCACTCTGAGAACAGCAAATAAGCAAAGTTGTTCTTTTGTAAAATCAGAGAAGTTTCATCAGAACATTATACCAAGCTGAATAGAATCGGCTCCATAGTTAACTCCGTCTTCACCCATAAGGCCTACGCCATGTGTAACTCAGGGGCTTCCTTGGGGTTATTAGGGGCTCTAATATTAGGAGACCTGAGACTTCCATCCTCCTTTCAGTAACAATAAAATTAGGAAAGAGCTAGAAGAGACTGTTAACTTTTTACTCAAAAATTCCCAGACCTGGGAAGCTCTTCCTTGAAGCCACTTCTACAACCTTCAAGTACTTTGAAGCTGATTAGGAGGATCTAGTTACAATAAGCTGACTGCAAATTGTCTCCTTCTAGTGTTCCACTGTTAATTCTGGGGGAACCTGTCAGTAAGTATTTCCCTACAGCGCCACCATAGATGAAATTAAGTATCACACAGTGTCCATTCACATCACTGAGTAATCTGTGTGATACAGGACAGGACATGTCCTCCAGTGTGTCAGACAGTCTTGGTAACCATTCTCCACTAGAGGTGGATATTGAACAGGGGCATCCTCCATTAGCTTCCAAATTGGTTGTACTTAACTAGACAACCATTTTAAACTGGCCATGGAAGCTAGAAAGCGGACTGAAGACGGGCCATTCATACATATTCCATGCTCTTCAGGTGCAGTACTTCTTCTCACAGCTCAGCATTTTACTATATAGGCCAATGCGGAAGCAGAAACATCTCTCATATTGAAGGCTGCTTGGTTCCCTGGCTCCAACATTGGACCTAACTAGTCTTCTGCAGGTCACGATGTGAGCTGATACTGATTGTCACACTCCAGAGCCAAGTAACAGCTTGACTGTGACATCAATGTGTGAAAGGTCCTGGAAAGGCTGTAGTGAAGCTTCTCCAGAGAATTTGTGGTACAAATCAGAGATTTCATACAGAATTTTATCTTCTTAGCATCCCCCCCTCCTACCCAAGAATAAAGCCTATTTTGGCATTAAGGAATTTAGTTTATTTTTGCATCACTATATTCACAGAACAGAGAACCATAACTTTTATTTTTTCATAAAGTGCAGCCCTATGAGGCCTTGTTTTTGTAGGAGAAGGTATATTTTTCAATGGAACCATTTTATCCCTTTTTTTTTTTGTGCTGTTCACCATTTGGCATAAACATTACCTTCACCTTTACTGTGAGGGTTGGTACCACGTGTATAGTTTCTTTTTATGCTTTATTACTTTTCATGAAATACACACTTTTAAATAAGTTTAAATAAAATAAAATAATAATAATAAAATTTAATTAAATAATTTTAATATTCAATTTTCAATAATAATAAAACATAAGTATTCTCGTCACCGTGTTCTCGAAGCCTGACCTTTTCATTCTTCCATCAGTGGAGATGTGGGAGGTTTGTTGTATCGTTTTGTTGTGCGCACCACTTTTATATTACTTTTATCCCATTTTGGGAGGCTGGATGATCAAAAAACAACTGTGACATTTTTTTCTTCGTTCTTTTATGCCGTTCACCATACGAAATATAAAAATTTGTGAAGTTTTTCTTTTTATATTTTTGACATAGTATTGCATTTTATATTTGGGAAAGGGTTTGATTTTAGCTAACATTTTTAACATTTTCTTTAAAGAGCACCTGCCCCCTCTCCTGACATAGTAATAATTCAGCCAGCACCCGATGCAGCGGGAAGAAGCAAACCCCAGAATCAAGCAAAGAAGAAGAATCCCAGCAATCGTAGCTTGCTTCAAAGTTTATACTTTAATTGTATTACACACAATACATGGTGTATACAAGGACGCATTTCGGCCAATGCACCTATTGATGAAGGTATATTAGCCGCCACGTGTCCTTGTATACACGATATATTGTGTGTAATAGGAAAGAGCTAGAACAGACTGTTCCCAGATCTGGGAAGCTCTTCTTTGAAGCCACTTGAAGCCAAGTACTTTGAAGCTTATTAGGAGGATCTCGTTACATTAAGCTGACTGCAAATTGTCTCCTTCCAGTGTTCCACTGTTAATTCTGGGGGAACCTGTCAGTAAGTATTTGATTTCCCTGCAGCGCCACTATAGGGGAAAGTAAGTATCACACAGTGTCCATTCACATCATTGGTGTATACAAGGACACGTTTCGTCTAATGCGCCTGTTGATGAAGGCGCATTAGCCGAAACGTGTCCTGGTATGCATGATGTATTGTGTGCAATGCAATTAAAGTATAAACTTTGAAGCAAGCTACGATTGCCAGGACTCTTCTTCCCTTTCTGGACATGTCTGTCTTAGTAACTATGTAACACAATGTAACGGCACTCAATAAACACAGAGTATACCAACTAATGCTATACTCACTATATGAATAAACGTTAGGTACTACTTAGAAAATATTTATGATCAAAATTATTTGTGCCTATCCACCATGGCAAGGTGACCTCTTTTGGATGGGAACCTACATTTTTTGGAGGCGATCGGCCTCCAATGAATTTAGGGAAGGCAGGCTCCACATATATGCTGGATCCACTCTGTATGCTACATACCACTCCTGGTGCCAGCAGAGCTACAATGTATTCAGACCAACTGGCACCAGGAGAGGGGGCATGCAATTCCGTTATTATTTTTGCTAGAAGTTATGAATAAATTACTGGTCATTTGCAATGAAGGTCCAGGTGGTCAACCAGCAATGACTGCCCAGAATGAGAATCTAAAACACACACAACCACACTAGGACCACTTTCATAGGAAGCTAATTAACTAAATAGCATGTTTTTAAATTAAGGAGAAAGCCGAAAAACACGTGGAGAACATACAAACTCCACACAGATGTTGCCCTGGTCAGATTCAGACAATGGACACAGAAATTGCTTCTCTCAGCAGATCCAGGGTCTACCGGCAATGACTGCTCTCAACCATCCGCTTTCGGGAGCAAGTTCTAAAAATGTCCAACCCTTTAATGAACCCCAGCCAGCATCAAAACAGAGCATTCCTTCCACTTTGGTTGTTGAGAGGCCATTACATGACGACGTGCTCATCAATAACACATTTCATGGATAATGTTTGCCACAATTTGTAAGTTTAGATCCACGCAGCTGAAAAATACATAATGGAAAATAGTTTTAATTGTCCGCTTCTTGAAGCCCAGGAAAGCGGTGCCAAAAATATGCTTGTGTATATGTCTCCACATATAAATATACAACACATATCTCCAAAGTTCAAAGAGCTGAAAATAAAGTGGCCGGGGGCGATGAATGCCAATTTGACTTTAAACAGGGAAACTCTTACTCCTTGTAAAAGCAATCAGATGTGAACTCGGCTTCTAAACAAATTGGGAACATTTGAAGGTGGTCAGTAACTTTCCAAGGCAAACTGAGCTCAGGTTGACTGGTCATTGTGGAGGGCAAGAAATGGAGGAGTAGACCAAGAGAGAAGACCTGGAGGGGTAAACCTAGACCTAGAGAGAAGACCTGGAGGAGTAGACCTAGACCTAGAGAGAAGACCTGGAGGAGTAGACCTAGACCTAGAGAGAAGACCTGGAGGAGTAGACCTAGACCTAGAGAGAAGACCTGGAGGAGTAGACCTAGAGAGAAGACCTGGAGGAGTAGACGTAGACCTAGAGAGAAGACCTGGAGGAGTAGACCTAGACCTAGAGAGAAGATCTGGAGGAGTAGAATAGGGGGTAGGGGCTTAGCAGCTCAGCATGGGGTACAATAGCAAAGCTTGGACTAGAGCCTAGCTCTGCCCTGTCTTCCACCATCAGCATGGGACCAGAACAAGGGATAGGCAGATTAGGCAGCTGCCTAGGGTACTACTGAGGCAACTTATATATTAGAAAAATAAAAATATTAAATTAATTTATCACCAACTGGATGACAGTGGTGGATAAGGGAATGGAAGGAAGTGGGGAGTGTGTATTATAAAGAAGTTAAGACAAGGGGGGCAATTAAAGTGGTAGAATATCCTCAGAGGATAGGTCATCAATATCTGATCAGCAGAGGTCCAACTCACGGCATGGCTTTTTAAAGAGGCCGGTTAACAATGTGCACAGCGCCATATATTGTATAGTGGTTGCACTTGGTATTGCACCCCAGGTCCATGTGAATGGGACTGAGCTGCACATAGGTCATGTGACCAATGAGGGTGACATCACTGGCCTAGGAAGAGGCTGTGGCGCTCACCTCTGTGACATCTCTCTGGGTCAAAGGGGTCTCCTGGATCCGAAACCTCACCTTATTTCTTGCTTGCAGAGGAAAGTTTCCGATATTTTTACCATCTCGAAGCTGCGTGGAACGGTTGCTCTTGAACCTGGTCTCATGTCTCTCCTTCTACACCCAGCCCAAGATGGGGCCATAACTACTTCTCTCCCTGGCGCATGTGCAAATACCAGAATCCACGTAGGGTACGCCAGGAAGGTGGATAGTTCTGGCCTCATTCCCAGCACCTCCTTCATCCAGGGCTGCAGAAGTGACATCTCCTCTATAGATCAGACAGGAAACCTGGAAAGGAATGTGACACCAGTAAAAGAGGAGCCTTACTTGACCAGGTTCCAGAATGGATAATTCGGCAGCCCGAGATGGGGCCATAACTACTTCTCTCCCTGGCACATGTGCAAATACTTGAATCCACCTAGCCTGCGCATATGGCATTAACATGAATAGTTCTGGCCCCGTCCACAGCACCTCCTTCATCCAGGGCAGCAGAAGTGACATCCCATCTATAGATCAGACAGGAAACCTGGTAAGGATATGTCAACAAAAGAGGAGCCTTACATGACCAGGTTCCAGAATGAATAATCCACACAACTTCAAGATGGTAAGTATGTTGGAAACCCTTTTTACGATGATGAGGTAGGTCTACTTGATCTTCTCTCCGATATAATGCATTGTGATGCCATGAGAAATGCCAACTGACAAGCTAAGTTTAAGTTTTCCATCATGGCTCCATCCTCATGTCCCATCTATGGCTATAAAATATGAGCTAGAGAACCAAAAAGTGCAACCAGCGTCAAACCACTAATATAATTGGAGAGCAACTCAGTGAAGCCTGAGGATGTGCCCCAGAAAACGGTGAAATATCCCATTCGCTCTTACTGGGGCTCCGTTATCCATTACCTCATCATAACCCCGGATAAACCGATGAGTAATTTATTTTATTAATATTTGGAACCTTTTTCTAATATTTTATAAGTCCTCGGTGTCTTCATTATTTTTGATGAAAAGCTCTCCTTTCACTTTTCTGTGTTGTGTGTGTTATGGTTTATTGCTGTTGAGCCATTGGCCACAGTTGATGTATTATTTACTTCTCTTCTTGATATATTTGATGTTTTTTTTGTATTTATTATTTCTAGAGATGAGCAAAGTTTTAAAAAATTTGATTTGGATGATTCGCCAAATTTTACAAAAAAAATTGATTCGATATGAATTAATTTGTCACAAAGTGCGTTATAAATCAGATATTTCCCAGTTGCAGAGAGCCTGTAGTGGTGTACAACACTGTGCATTGAAGAAAATGCTCAGAGAGTCCGCTGTGGTAGTGAAACTTAGTTACTTTGCGTCTGTATGACAGGCAGGTGACAGGCGTCACTCTTAGAATCAAATCACACTTCACTTATTTGGGGCCAAAACTGATCAAATTACTCAAGTGTGAACTCAGCCTTACAGGTCAATGTTAGCATCAGGTATAAAGAACTGTGCAGTGACCCAAGATCCTACTACAGAGTGAAAGAGCGCACTCCTATTACACCGCCGTCAGCTGATTCCACATAGATTTCTACAGAACCTGTTCTGTTACACGCTGATACAAGTAGAGCTCCCCGACAGAGTGTAGAAGGTGTCAGCAGTAAGTTTGTGTTGACATCACTATTTATTTTTCCCTTATCTGATTCGACTGAAGAACAACCCCAAAAAAATGAATCCTGTCTTTTGAGCATCCGCCTTTACATGGTCAGTATTTGGTCAGTAATCCATCAGTATTGCTAAAGCCCAAAAAAAAAAAAAAACAAATAAAACAGGAGTGGACCAAAAACAGATGATACGTGATGGGAATATTTGCAAGTCTTCTGTGTTTTGGACCCACTTCTGCTTTTGGCTTCCAAATCATGATCAAATCCTGATGCAAAATACTGACCGTGTAACAGAGGCCTCATGCTCCATTTGCATGAGTTTTGGCTATTTGCCTCTGAAATCGGTTTTATCCAAATGGAAATTCAGTACTTTAATGGCCTCTATAACACAGACAGTATTTGGCCTTTTTTTGCATCAGTAATTGATCAATATTCATAAGGCAAAAACGGGAGTGGGTCCAAAACAGAGATGACACATAATGGAAATATTTCTCTTCTGTGTTTTGAACCCACTCCTGCTTTTTGCTTCTAAATCATTATCAAATCCTGATGCAAAATACTGACCATGTGGTAGAAGCCTTATGGATGCTCCAAAGACAGGATCCGTTGTGTTTTTCATTTTTCGGTTCTTCTGACAGATCAGAAGAAGGGTAAAATAAATGGTGATCTCAACAAGGCCAAATAGGGACACTAGTGGCCCCTTCACAGAACGGTGAGAGTGGTAACTGCATGAGAAGTCAACATAGTGGCCTTGTCACAGAGTGGGGAGGCGGGGGGCAACAGCAGTGGCAGTTACAACACAACGTTGTCACAGTAGGAGAAGATAGCAGCAGAGGCATCAGGCAGGTGGCAGCATCCGAATAGTGACCGATGCCGGTGGCCAGAAGTAACGGGCCATTTTTCACAATGTTCTGGTGTGGCACCCGGAATGATCTAGTCTGATGCATCAGGCACTGGCGTGTGGAAATCCTGGCTGATCCACGCCTGATTCATCTTTACAAAGGTCAGTCTCTCCACATTTTGCATGGAGAGTCGAGATCTCCTTGCGGTAACTATGCCCCCAGCCACACTAAACACCCGCTCTGATGCCACGCTACTGGCCGGGCAGAAAAGCTTGTCCAGGACAAACTTGGCAAGTTGCAGCCAGAAATAAAGTTTTGCTGCTCAGTAGTCCCAGAGATCTTGGATGTGGGGTGGCAGGGTACACTCCAAATATGCTACCACCTCCTGGTTCAGGTTCTGCTCCATGTACTGCAGCTGCTGGTGGGTGGCATCTTAAAGGGGTTTTCCGAGTTATATATATTGATGACCTATCCTCAGGATAGGTCATCAATATCAGATCAGCGGGGGTCCAACACCCGGCACCCCCGCCAATCAGCTGTTTGAAGAAGAGGCGCGTGCCGTATCAGCGCTGCCTCCTCTTCATTGTTTACATGCTGGCCGTAACGGGGGTAGTGGTGAGCAGGTGTAATTACACCTCACCGCCCCATTCATTTCTATGGGAAGAATCGCTTCCATAGACTTGTATACTATACATTTTTCTGGTTAGTAGCAGAAAGTTTTAGTTTTTATTATGGATTGTAAACTGGGGCTCATACCTCATGTGTTGTCTGTTTTATGACCATTGAAGAGCTATTTTTACTTTGATTTATAATACTGACTTGCTGAATCACATTAGTACCTACTTTTCCATAGAATTATGGAGTAAAAGTCATTTAGGACTTGGGAGTAACTATAGGGGTGCAGAGCTAGGATTTACTACCAGGCCCTGGCTTCCAAAGTCCAGTTGCTCTGACATATTACTGATACTTCTGCTCATATTTTAAGATTAGCAGGAGCCAGTGGTCTCCATTAATTCAACCCCATTCCCCTACTGGGCTTTGATCGTAACACTGCTAGACCTTGGATTCTTCACCTAGGACTTTCTGCCACTAGGCATTGGACACCTTGGACACCCAAGACTGTGGAGCTACGTCCGGTGGCTTATAGTTTCTGCTTCAAGACCCACCATTATGCTAAATCTCAGTTTTTGGGTAGGCTGGCCTTGCCTTCTATTTCAGTGTTCCCACCCAAGGTACTGGCCAATTACGCATCTGAGGATCACTTAGGGACAAAATGGGGTTGTCCATTAAGAGTTGGGACTGTTGGCGGAAATTAGGTCTCTGATCTGAACATATTCTTTGTATGGTCGTGTTCACATCGTTGTACTTGCTTTTAGGACGCGTTGGTGCCATTTACATTTGGACCTAATAAAATCATTGTGGGTCTTTCATGGGCAAGGGCGGCCTCTCCTATGGAGATATTGTTTCAGCTTTCGTCTTAGAGAGTTGGCAGTTTGGTACGGAAAACTTTCTTCACCAAGTTTCAATTTATTCATTATAACTCTAATTTTATACTTGAGAGATTCTTTTCCCCCCCAGGCTCTTCACAGAATGTTTTGAAGACCTTTCCCCAGTGCATTTACCACTATAAAAACCACTCTAATGGAACAACTGACAAAATAAACTTAAAAGTGAGGATCGGGGGGACTCGCGAATGTGTTTTGTTAGTATAATAATCTCGCATCAAATGTTTCTATGATCTCTATCTCACTCCGCTGGATGAATATTCTCATGTTACTGAGCTAAACCAGTGGAAGTATTAACTTCATTAATTCTTGTCTGCGCCGGATCATTCTGGGGGTAAATGATCCGCTGTTACATGAATTTAAAGAAATCAGACACAGAAAATAAATTTTTCTATATTTTTTAGGAATTTCGTTTTCAGAAGTGATTTATGTGCAAAGCTCAATCATTACATTATTCAAAAAAATGCTGCAACTTTTGTTTCATTTTCTCATTTTTTAAAGGGTTATTCTCATCTTAGAAAATGGGGGCATATTGCTAGGATATGCCCCCATTGTCTTATAGGTGCGGGTCCCATCGCTGTGACCTGCACCTATATCCAGAACGGAGCCCCTAAAGTAAAGGAGGGCGCACTGCGCATGCGCAGCTGGCCTCCATTCATTTCTGTGGGAGCATCTGGGAGCTGCGCCTGGTGGTGGCCGGACCCCGGGAGACCTGGGGTCCTCCAGGCACAGCGCTTCCCCCTCCAATCTCGATATAGATGTAGGTCCCAGTGGTGGGACCTGCACCTATAAGACAATGGGGGCATATCCTAGCGATATGCCCCCATTGTCTAAGATGAGAATACCCCTTTAACTCTCTGCTTGTTGTCAATAAATGGAAACATTTTTGTTTCCATTTAGAAACTGAAAAGCCAATCCTGATTTACTGCTGCCTTAGGCCTTGCCCACATTTCCGTTTTTCATTGACGTGTGCTGTCTGAATTTTCCATGGGCCACACACGTACCCATTAATTTTACTATATACAGTGCCTTGCGAAAGTTTTTGGCCCCCTGGAACTTTTCAACCTTTTGCCACATTTCAGGCTTCAAACAAAAAGATATAACATTTTAGATTTTTGGTGAAGAATCAACAACAAGTGGTCACAATTGTGAAGTGGAAGGAAATTTATTGGATCATTTCAACTTTTTTTGTAATAATAAAACTGAAAAGTGGGGCGTGCAAAATTATTCGTCCCATTTCCTTTCAGTTCAGAAGTTGATCTCTGATCTCTGAATGATCCAATGTTGTCCTAAATGACTGATGAAGATACATAGAATCCACCTGTGTGTAATCAAGTCTCCGTATAAATGCTCCTGCTCTGTGATAGTCTCAGGGTTCTGCATCATGAAGACCAAGGAACACACCAGGCAGGTCCCTGATACTGTTGTGGAGAAGTTTAAAGCCGGATTTGGAGACCAAAAGATTTCCCAAGCTTTAAACATCCCAAGGAGCACTGTGCAAGCGTCATATTGAAATGGAAGGAGTATCAGACCACTGCAAATCTACCAAGACCCAGCCATCCCTCTAAACAAGGAGAAGACTGATCAGAGATGGAGCCAAGAGGCCCATGATCACTGTGGATGAACTACAGAGATCTACAGCTGAGGTGGGAGAGTCTGTCCACAGGACAACAATCAGTCCAACACTTCACAAATCTGCCCTTTATGGAAGAGTGGCAAGAAGAAAGCCATTTCTCACAGATATCCATAAAAAGTCTGGTTTACAGTTTGCCACAAGCCCCTGGGAGACACCGAACATGTGGAAGAAGGGGCTCTGCTCAGAGGAAACCAAAATCAACTTTTTGGAAACTATGCAAAATGATATGTTTGGTGTAAAAGCGACACAGCTCATCCCCCTGAACACACCATCCCCACTGTCAGACATGGTGGGGGCAGCATCATGGTTTGGGCTTTTCATCAGCAGGGACAGGGAAGATGATGGATGGAGCCAAATACAGGACCATTCTGGATGAAAAGACCTGAGACTAGGACGGAGATTTATCTTCCAACAAGACAATGATCCCAAACATAAAGCAAAATCTACAATGGAATGGTTCAAAAATAAAGGTCTCCAGGTCTTAGAACGGCCGAGTCACAGTCCAGACCTGAATCCAATGGAGAAGATGTGGAAAGAGCTGAAAACTGCTGTTCACAAACGTCTCCATCCAACCTCAAAGAGCTCCAGCTGTTTTGCAAGGAAGAATGGACAAGAATTTCAGTCTCTAGATGTGAAAACTGATAGAGACATCCCCCAGGAGACCGCCGCTGTAATCGTAGCAAAGTATTAATGCAAGGGGGACGAATAATTTTGCACGCCCCACTTTTCAGTTTTATTATTACAAAAAAGTTTAAATGATCCAATAAATTTCCTTCCACTTCACAATTGTGACCATTTGTTGTTGATTCTTCACCAAAAATGTAAAATGTTTTTGTTTGAAGCCTAAAATGTGGCAAAAGGTTGAAAAGTTCCGAATACTTTCACAAGGCACTGTACGTTCACACTTCAGTATTTTTTTTACTGAGCGTGGGTCACTTTGATCCGTGATGAGGACCAAGCACGCCCATTGAAGTCTATGGGTCCGTGAAAATCACTGACATACATCCGCGTTGTGTCCGTGTTGCGTCAGTTTTTCATTGAAGACTAATAGGAGATTCTTTGGAAATTAATTTTCAGCTGAGCAACGTCAGTGAATTACGGATAACACACGGATGGCAAAAATGGACACATGGACCAATCGCGGATCTATCACAGACAGCTTCACGGATGAAACAAGTACGTTTTTTTCACAGACGTGCCACTGACACGGAAATGTGAACGAGGCCTTACTGCTCTAATATACACTGAAACATTGTAACAAGCCCATTTGGTCAGTTTGAGTTTTTAATAATGTTTCCACTTAGGTTCTAGTTTATATCATATATCAAATTTGGAATATTTACAGGAAAAGCTCCAGGCATACTGTATGTACCTAAGGTATGCTACTGTCTTATTTTGGTCTCTATTGCAATCACATTATGGGACCACCCTGCAAAGAGGCAGATTTGTATAAATGGGAACTCCTGGTAATGTTTCATTAATAGAATATTAATACAGTAATCAAGGCCACCCAGCTTCCAAACCAGGGTTTTCTCTATGATATGCTGCCTTATGAGGCATTCAGAAGCCATGTTTCTAATGGGGAATATGCTTTCTCACAGAGGAACCATACGGCAGCACATAGTCTGCTTACAGTTCTGCTATATGGACCATAGGAACCACGTGTGTCGCCATATAGCAGGGATGAACAACCTGATGCTCTCCAGCTGTTGCAAAACTACAACTCCCAGCATGCCCAGACTGCCTATAGCAGGGCATGGTGGGAGTGGTGCTGATTGGCCACGCCTGACATATAGCCTCCTTTTTTCACTGCATTGTTGAGTGATTGAGCTCTAATATATGGGATTTTCATGACAACCCATGCCGTGAGTTGAATTATTTATTTATTTACTTATTTATTTATGTATTTTCATGCACTTATATAGCGCTACTATATTCTGCAGCGCTTTACAGACATTAGCATCCGGCTGTCCCCAATGGAGCTCACAATCTAAGTTCTCTATCAGTCTGTCTTTGGAGTGTGGGGGGAAACCAGAGAACGAGGAGGAAACCCGCACAAACACGGGGAGAACATACAAACTCCAGAAAACCTGGAAGGCGCCAGTGCTAACCACTGAGCCACAGCTAACCACTGAGCCACCGCTAACCACTGAGCCACCGCTCACCACTGAGCCACCATGCTGCACCGTGTAGTAAGCTAAGCAGCTATAGATTGAATATCTTAGAGCAGGGATGCTCAACCTGCGGCCCTCTAGCTGTTGTAAAACTACAGCTCCCATCATGCCCTGCTTTAGGCTCATAGCTGTAGGCTCTCCTGGCATGCTGGGAGTTGTAGTTTTGCAACAGCTGGAGGGTCACAGGTTGGGCATCCCTGTCTTAGAGCTAGATCAGACTGCAGAAAAATTCTGCAAAAAAAAAAAAAAAAAACATTTAGAATTAGATTTGTTTCCCTTTTCAAAACTAAATGTCTAAATCTGTAACATTTATAATACTTTATCTCCGGATGATGTCAGCTGTGATTATGTGCACGGACGGAGAAGCAAATAATGCTAAGTAATCAGACTTTAATAAGCAAATACATATTATCATGATTAATTGGATGACCAGCTGCGATGAAATTCTGTTCCAAAACCTGTTACACAAGAAAATGAAGAGTTCAGAGGTTGTTGCATCCTTTCCGGGGGTTTGCAGATATCCTTAGAGAAATGTTATCTTTTGGATGAGCAAATAAAAACAAGTCTTGGAGTCTGGGGACTGGAGTGGAAGTCAGCAAGTAGGTTACTGGGGTACACAATGAATATGCTGAGCAAGAGGTCCAGGGTGCAAACATTACATCAGCGCTGCCCATACCTGCAGCAATACATCTCTAAAGTACAGCAGTCAATATTCAAGTGCAAAACTGAGGACAGCACACAACAGAGGCAGAAGATAAGTGATGGACTCATACATGATGGATTAAAGGAGAATTTCATTTAATTTTTGCTTCTGATGTCTGCTGTCAGGAAAGTGCAGAAATGGGATAAAGCAGTGGTAACCATTCTTAGGCCAGGGGCGTCACTAAAATTCATAGGGCCCCATGGCAAGATAAGATAAATAAGGCCCTCATGTCTTTGTGTAAGAAAATTAAAGCAGATGCATAAGTAGCAATAAATAAAGGTATGTATAAAAGCAGCACAGATCAGAGAAGCCACATTATAGCAAAAAGACACTATATTGTTATTCACAACAAAAAAAGGTACAATGTTTTTGCAACTGATTGAGTCTCCTCAACCTCTGGGCTCCATAGCAAGTACCATGGCTGCTATGGCTATAGTTACCCCCATGTAACAGGCTGTGGTAAAGTTGTTTTCTGTAGAGTAATGGCCTTGCGACAGGCCAGTGCTCTTCTGTTGAAGTCTATAATTAGTATAATGGAGAACATTGTGTACAACAATATGATTACTATAATACTGCCTCCTATATAGAAGATTATAACTACTCTAATACTGCTCCTATGTAGAAGAATATAACTACTATAATACTGCTCCTATGTACAAGAATATAACTACTATAATACTTCCTCCTATGTACAAGAATATAACTACTATAATACTGCCTCCTATGTACAAGAATATAACTACTATAATACTGCCTCCTATATAGAAGATTATAACTACTCTAATACTGCTCCTATGTACAAGAATATAACTACTATAATACTGCTCCTATGTACAAGAATATAACTACTATAATACTGCCTCCTATGTACAAGAATATAACTACTATAATACTGCTCCTATGTACAAGAATATAACTACTATAATACTACTCCTATGTACAAGAATATAACTACTATAATAATTCCTCCTGTGTACAAAAATATAACTACTATAATACTGCTCTATGTACAGAATATAACTACTATAATACTGCCTCCTATGTACAAGAATAATAACTACTAATAATACTGCACCTATGTACAAGAATATAACTACTATCATACTACTCCTATGTACAAGAATATAACTACTATAATACTTCCTCCTATGTACAAGAATATAACTACTATAATACTGCCTCCTATGTACAAGAATATAACTACTATAATACCACTCTTATGTACAAGAATATAACTACTATAATACTTCCTCCTATGTACAAGAATATAACTACTATAATACTGCTCCTATGTACAAGAGTATAACTACTAATAATACTGCTCCTATGTACAAGAATATAACTACTATAATACTGCCTCCTATGTACAAGAATATAACTATTATAATACTGCCCTATATGTACAAGAATATAACTACTATAATACTGCTCCTATGTACAAGAATATAACTACTATAATACTTCCTCCTATGTACAAGAATATAACTATTATAATACTGCCCTATATGTACAAGAATATAACTCTATAATACTGCTCCTATGTACAAGAATATAACTACTATAATACTGCCTCCTATGTACAAGAATATAACTATTATAATACTGCTCCTATGTACAAGAATATAACTACTATAATACTGCTCCTATGTACAAGAATATATTTACTATAATACTGCTACTATGTACAAGAATATAACTACTATAATACTGCTCCTATGTACAAGAATATAACTATTATAATACTGCTCCTATGTACAAGAATATAACTACTATAATACTGCTCCTAAGTACAAGAATATAACTACTATAATACTGCTCCTATGTACAAGAATATAACTACTATAATACTGCTCCTATGAACAAGAATATATTTACTATAATACTGCTCCTATGTACAAGAATATAACTACTATAATACTGCTCCTATGTACAAGAATATAACTACTATAATACTGCCTCCTATGTACAAGAATATAACTACTATAATACTGCTCCTATGTACAAGAATATAACTACTATAATACTGCTCCTATGTACAAGAATATAACTACTATAATACTGCTCCTATGTAACAGAATATAAATACTATATACTGCCCTATGTACAAGAATATAACTATTATAATACTGCTCCTATGTACAAGAAATATAACCTACTATAATACTGCTCCTATGTACAAGAATATAACTATTATAATACTCCTCTTATGTACAAGAATATAACTACTATAATACTGCTCCTATGAACAAGAATATAACTACTATAATACTGCCCCATATGTACAAGAAAATAACTACTATAATACTGCATCCTATGTACAAGAATATAACTACTATAATACTGCTACTATGTACAAGAAATTAACTACTATAATACTGCTCCTATGTACAAGAATATAACTACTATAATACTGCTCCTATGTACAAGAGTATAACTACTATAATACTGCCCATATGTACAAGAATATAACTACTATAATACTGCTCCTATGTACAAGAAAATAACTTCTTTAATACTGCTCCTATGTACAAGAATATAACTACTATAATACTGCTCCTATGTACAATATAACTACTATAATACTGCCTCCTATGTACAAGAATATAACTTCTATAATACTTCTCCTATGTAGAAGAATATAACTACCATAATACTGCTCCTATGTACAAGAATATAACTACTATAATACTGCTCCTATGTACAAGAATATAACTACTATAATACTGCTCCTATGTACAAGAATATAACTACTGTAATACTGCTCCTATGTACAAGAATATAACTACTATAATACTGCTCCTATGTACAAGAGTATAACTACTATAATACTGCCCCATATGTACAAGAATATAACTACTATAATACTGCTCCTACTGTATGTACAAGAATATAACTACTATAATACTGCTCCTATGTACAAGAATATAACTGCTATAATACTGCTCCTATGTACAAGAATATAACTACTATAATACTGCCTCCTATGTACAAGAATATAACTACTATATAATAACTGCTCCTATGTACAAGAATATAACTACTATAATACTGCTCCTATGTACAAGAATATAACTACTATAATACTGCTACCTATGTACAAGAATATAACTACTATAATACTGCTCCTATGTACAAGAAATATAACTACTATAATACTGCTCCTATGTACAAGGAATATAACTACTATAATACTGCTCCTATGTACAAAGAATATAACTACTATAATACTGCTCCTATGTACAAGAATATAACTACTATAATACTGCTACTATGTACAAGAATATAAACTATAATACTGTCCTATGTACAAGA
Source organism: Rhinella marina (assembly GCA_900303285.1). Classification (NCBI taxonomy): domain Eukaryota; kingdom Metazoa; phylum Chordata; class Amphibia; order Anura; family Bufonidae; genus Rhinella; species Rhinella marina. The sequence continues at coordinate 77,700 of ONZH01030887.1, read as the reverse complement.
ATATAACTACTATAATACTGCCTCCTATGTACAAGAATATAACTATTATAATACTGCTCCTATGTACAAGAATATAACTACTATAATACTGCTCCTATGTACAAGAATATAACTACTATAATACTGCTCCTATGTACAAGAATATAACTACTATAATACTGCTCCTATGTACAAGAATATAAACTATTATAATACTGCTCCTATGTACAAGAATATAACTACTATAATACTGCTCCTATGTACAAGAATATAACTACTATAATACTGCTCCTATGTACAAGAATATATTACTATAATACTGCTCCTATGTACAAGAATATAACTACTATAAAACTGCTCCTATGAACAAGAATATAACTACTATAATACTGCCCCATATGTACAAGAAAATAACTACTATAATACTGCATCCTATGTACAAGAATATAACTACTATAATACTGCTACTATGTACAAGAATTAACTACTATAATACTGCTCCTATGTACAAGAATATAACTACTATAATACTGCTCCTATGTACAAGAATATAACTACTATAATACTGCCTCCTATGTACAAGAATATAACTACTATAATACTGCTCCTATGTACAAGAATATAACTACTATAATACTGCCTCCTATGTACAAGAATATAACTACTATAATACTGCCTCCTATGTACAAGAATATAACTATTATAATACTGCTCCTATGTACAAGAATATAACTACTATAATACTGCTCCTATGTACAAGAATATAACTACTATAATACTGCTCCTATGTACAAGAATATAACTACTATAATACTGCTCCTATGTACAAGAATATAACTACTATAATACTGCTCCTATGTACAAGAATTTAACTGTTATAATACTGCTCCTATGTACAAGAATTTAACTGTTATAATACTGCCAGCAGAAATTATGGTCAGCAAAGTCACTGGAATAATTTTGAAAGGTTTTTCTTCTCATAATAATCTTATTTCGGATATTCCTCTGCTGCATTGTTCGGCTGTAATATGATATTTCGCTTATGAACAAATGTTCTATTTCCTGTTACATTTTGATTGAGGTCAATGGGCAGCCTGTGGTGGTTCATGGATTTGACACTTTGTAGTCCCTCTCGCTAATAGACAATCTCCCTCTCCCATTTATCTGCTTAGAATTTCCTAATTGGCTATTTTGTGCCCTTAGGTGTTACATGTGACCTCCTCTGCCATCCCTCTTATGACCCCCTCTTTTTCTGGTAATGTCACTTTGGGCTAATTGGTTCCTCATCATGGAAAAATGATGACTGCTAATGTTTAGTTAAGTGAAGTCTTGTGGCGGTATGTTTGCGCAGAGCAGTATATTACAGCTTGCACGGCAAAGAATTTTTTTGTTTTCCTTTTATTGCGGCTTTGCCTTAATGACTCCTTTTCGGTTTGTGATTTTTTTTTTTCGTTCCAAGGCTCTTTTGAAAAATAAGCAGAAGATAATAGAAGTTTACGTGTAAGATTAAAGAAAGCATCAACAGAACAGTCATTAAGGTCTGACCTCAGAGAACATAGGGGGTCATTTATTATCCAGAAATATGTCCATGGTAGGCATATTTAAAGCGCAGATTGCGACACAAAGGCTAGTTGGCCACAATCAACAACATTTCTCCACTCACTCCAGGTTTAAAAATTTGGGCATGGTATGGGTGGGGAAGGGGAATGGCCGGCGGCGGGCCCATCTCATTCTCTTCACCTGTTTTAGGTGCCTCTCCATAATTTTGGGGATCCACCGCCAGATATAAGGGTTATTAAGATCGGCGTCTAAAACGCTGCTCTTAATAATACCCCCATAGTCTGTACAGGGGCTTCTATCGTCAGGTCTCACTGGTGCATGGAAACCGCAATACGTAATGCTGCCTTGGAGATGACGCGCAACCACATGATCTCTTCAAGTTTTTGAGTAACTGCATATTCTGTCCCTTTTTAAATCTAATAATATTTAGGAGATATACCTGATTAAAAAAAAAAAAAAATCATTATAACCCAAATAAGTGGAGGGTGGCTTTTTAAAGGGTTATTCTCATCTTGGACAATGAGGTCATATCGCTAGGATGTGCCCCCATTGTTTTATAGGTGCGGGTCCCACCGCTGGGACCTGCACCTATATCGAGAACGGAGCCCCCAAAGTGAAGGATAGTGCACTGCGCATGCGCAGCCGGCCTCCATTCATTTCAATGGGGCCGGAGCGCTGGCTCGGCTATTTCCGTCTGCTACATAGAAATTAATGGGAGCGGTGGCTGCGCATGTGCGTTGTGCTCCCATTCATTTCTATGGGAGCAGCGGGAGAGCTGCGCCTAGTGGTGGCCGGACCCCAGGAAAACTGGGGGTCCTCAAGACGCTGCGCTTCCTGCTTTGTTCTCAATATAGGTGCAGGTCCCAGCGGTGGGACACGCACCTATCTTACAATGGGGGCATATCCTAGCGATATGCCCCCATTGTCTAAGATGGGAATACCCCTTTAAATAAAATCCATTTTAGGTAGGAAAAAATTGTGCTGATTAGTTTCTCATTGCTTTTTTTTTATAGATATCACAGCTCTGACTGCCAAACTTGGTGCATAGACCTAGAGCTACATGATAAAAATCTGCCTGCAGCCACCACTGGGGGGTGCTCAGGAGCTTACTGCAGACTGTTATACCCTAAATTTAAAAATAGCATTGTACTCACCGTACTGCTGAGCGCCCCCTAGTGGCTGTGACTAGGGCTTCAATCCAAGCAACCCTATTACTATGTAGATGTCGATATGGTTGTCATAGTTTTAGATATGGGAAATTATGACTCATGGACATAACAGCTATTGTTGCAATTGGTTGACATGTTCTGTATTCTGTAATCTATTTACCAGCTTTGCTCTGTAGATTGAGGCAGAATGTGCAGAGCTGTTTCATATTCTAAGGTGAGGTGAGAAGAGTCTCTATAAAAGATGGGAAAGTAAATAGTTCTGTTTTACTGCTGGAGATCTGGCTAAGGCCGGGCATACACATTTGGCCTACCTATTCCGATCCTCCCATGCATATGCATCCTTGGCTTTGCAGTGCATTCATAAGTAATGCAAGTGAAGAGGGTAGAAGAAAACAAAAACAGTACAATGTTCTGCAGTGGCCAGGATTGGAAATATCTCTAAACCCAGCCGTTTAGCGCCTTAGACCCTGTAGTCATAAGTGAGTATGGAACCTAATTGATTAGACATACGGAGGGGGCTCTGTCATCCCATCCGCTCCTATAAAGCAGTCACAGGGTGCCAATGGGTTTCTATGTCCTACAAATGACCCCCATTGGTACCATCTTACTAATACCCATTAACCCATGCCAGAGACCTACCGATCAGGATATTGTGTGATTTAGTCCCCTAGTGGGACTAAAAGAAAATGTATAAAAAGTTAAAATGTTTAATAATATTCTTTTAAATTAAGTGAAAACACAAAAACTTTTTTACAGTAAAAGAGGGGGAAAAATGGTGTCTCGTCCATAAGAACCTATAAAAATACAACATTCTCTAACCTGCAGGGAACCCGCTAGATTGTGTTTGATCATCCAGCCAATGAAAAACAGAATAAGAAGCGATCAGTTAGTCGCCTATAGTCCAAAATGAAAATATTTATTTATGTATTATACTCACTTATATAAGGCTACTATATTCTGCAGCACTTTACAGACATTGGCATCACACTGTCCCCAATGGGGCTCACAATCTAATCTAAATATAAACTCCTCTCGCAAAAAAAAAAAAAAAATAAGCCCCCCCAAAAAATTAAAAATAAAATAAAACATATGGATCTCAGAATAGGACAACACAAAAAAACGATTTTTTTTTATTTTTATGTTTTCATTGTACTGCACTTTGAACACCATAAAAACAAAATACAAAATCCCCCAAAAAATTTAGAATTGCTGTTTTTTTCCATTTCACAAGAAAAATTTTTTAGAAAAGTTTTAATATAGAATATGTACCCCAAATATGTAACTTATCCCTCAAAAGAACAAGTTTAAAGAATCTAAATGTATGGGAGGGATGAAATAACGAACAAAATCACCGTGTCCTGAAGACCACAATAGGCCTGAAGGGGTTAAGGGCCATCCTATTACCCCCCTTTCCCACCCATTGGTGACTGTACGTGTAGAACACCCAGGGTCGTCTGGAAACTTTTCAGAATTTTCGTCTATTTTCCGTCCATTTTGAACTTCTAAGCATTCCTCTGCTCGTTCTCTGGGTTGCTAAGAAGGGTTTAATCTTTATCTGAGAAAACTTTGAATCTCTTCCAGTTATTACAGCGGCGATAAGGTTGTTTAAAAGGATAATGACTGTCCAGAATCCGTGGGGGTCCCACGGTGGCAAACAGAGAGAGAACAATTTTATAGACGTCCCGAGTCCAGCTTGAAATTCTAATTCAAAGAAAACTATGTCCAGGTTGAATGTAAATGAAAGTCTCCTCGGCGCAGGGTTCAATGAACTGAAATTGTTTGGTCCCCGTACTCAGCGGCTATTCTAATGAAGCTCAATGTCCTCACATGAACTCTCTACGGAGAGGACCGCATCGACTGAGAGGATTGTCAGACTCCTTATTAGAAATGACTGAGCTAATTCTTTTCAGATTCTCGTACTAATTCCTTGCCCGGTAACTGACCAGAATGCCTAAGGGCAAAAACACACAAAGGTAATTCATCACACAACTTAAAAAAAAGGAACTTTAGGTAATGTTGGGTGAGCATAATAAAAAAAAATCAAGATTTTGCTTGGGTTCTTAACCTCCATCCTACGATCCCGGGTCAAGCGTTGAGAGAAAGATGGATATAGGCATACCCAAGATCCAACAAGGCATGGAAAAAGACTGAGAAGATGGTTCTGAGAAGATGACTTTGGTGGTTCTCATGAATGACTACTTGATATTTAAAGGGAATTTCTAGGATTTTGCATTGATTTCTATTGGTGTTTGATGGAGGTTCCTTATGATTGAAGGAGCATCATTAACTTTTTGATGAAGTTGAAATGCATCAATAGCCATCAGTTTGCGCATCCACCAGGAGACCACTGCTAAAAATGAGAGTCCTCCATAACCAAGTCTAAGAGTAGGTATGTTGAACATTGCCATCTTGTAATGTTATGATAACTTCTGGCTGGCACATAAAGGGTTAAATTCTGCTGCTTTGTGGTTACAGGCAGAGGTAGTCTCAGGCCTCTCAGTTCAGTCTCCACCCTTAGTTAGTACGTTGCTGTAAGTTGGGGTTTGAGCAGTAAGCAGCTCTGCAGGAACCTGAGTCTGATGAGGAGACATACAGCCAAGTAATTGGGGCCTAGTAGTTCAGCCGTCCATCCACACGGAGAGTAGAAAAAGGAACTTTACTGAAGTTTTAGCAGCCATATCAAGGTAACGCACGTATACTGGGTTATGGACTTCATGGTATTCTGACTAGAGATAAAGGCCTCAGGTCCCTAGTAACGTAGGAAAGATACAGGTCAGTTAAGCAGGCAGAAGACCTCTTAAACCAGGGTTGTGCCCCTCCCTTCACTGTGTATGCGCCCCCCTAGGGGAGTCCTGGAGCCGTAGTTAATAATGCTGTCTGAACTGACACTCCTATCCTCTCTACCCAACAGCTTCCCTCACTATGCCTGACATTCCACTCAGCCTCATTCACTCTAATGGACCCCACCAATGACACGCTCATAGCCTAGGGCACCAATGCAATATCCAAGAAATCTCGTGAAACTCAATTCACCATTTAATAATGTTACAAAAAAGACCCTCCATAGTCAAGCATAGAATATTATGGGGCCATTAAAGAAGACAATGGGCCCTCTGGAGCGATAATATGGGTAGCTTCGAAGTTTGAGGTGAAGAGTCCTGTGAATAAGGGGGTGGGATGGTGTCTAACTGGTTGATGGCTCCCAGCACCATGCCTTAGTAGATATCTCTGCTTGCTACAGTTGCTGTCTTCAGTACTCACCTCTCCTCTTCCTTCCCTGGCTTCCAGATTCTCTAGGCATCTGGATGCTAGAAAATGCAAACCTACTTGGTCCTACTGGCCCCAGAAGTCTTGATTGTCATGACATATTCTTGTATTATTATGTTGTACATTTTTTTTCACAAGTTTTTCTAATGGTGTCGTTGCCTTGATGGGTTTGCCTTTGGAGTTCTTGGTTGGTGTTTATGTATGGCCATTGCATTCTTTACTCCCCTCCACCCCAGTTTGGCTCCCTAAACCTAGATGTGTTTCAAGTGCTGGCAGAGCACAGAGGAAAATTGTGGTCAGTAGTCTTTGCAAGGTCCCTTTGACTTGTATGGTTGGGGAGTAAGTTGGATGGTCTTCTCTTTTTGGAGAAGGCTTGTAATAAACCTTACCTGATTTCTAAGGACTGTAATTTGAAATTCTCATGATAACACTGTGATCATGGTCTTGTTTAAAAGCTTAGGTTTTCAGCTTTAAAACAAGACCTTATGGCTTATGTCTACTCTCTAGCTGCTACACAGACCAAGATATTCCAGGATGATACCACCAACCCATGTCAGCTTGATGTAATGTCAGTCAGCCTGGTGGAGGAGGTTGGAGGCTAGCTGGGGGCATAGCGATATGTTGCACAGGAGATATAGGAAATATACAAATCCCACCTTTCCTGCCCTGATAGAGGAGAAACATAGATTCCTCCATATCCCAAAAAATAGGGGTCCACAATGTTTGTTGCAGAACATTTTTCTTTACTTGATCAACCCCTTTGCCACTCCATTAACCCCTTTAGGACCTGTCTAGTTTGGGCCATTTTTTCCATTGTTGAATTCCAAGAGCTGTTTCTCTGTCAATGTAGTCGTATCAGGCTTGCTTTTTACCAGCTGAGTTGTATTTTTCAGTGTCATTATTTTGAGGTACATGTAGCTTATTGATTACAGTGATGCTAAATTCATGTAAGTATGCTCTACTATGTGTATACCAAAAAAGCACTGTAAAAACAAATCATGCTTTGTATCATTCAGTGTAATTACTTTCCCTATCTCATTCATCCACTCCACACTCAATTCCATAAACAACCTTTCAACCTATGAAAGTTTACCTATGAATTTGCAGACGTTCCATGATTTGAACCCCTACCCACTATGACCAGTCAGCCAACCTCTTAGGTATAGTAAAAAAAAAAAAAAAAATGGGTGTGTTGCCAGACCCTCATGCATCTCACCTTCCCCTCTACTTACACCACTGAACGTATTAGACCTTGACCTTAGGGAGAAGTGTGAATTCTACAAGGGGAAAAGTGCCAATCAACTGAGCCGCCCCCGCTGAGAACCGGGCTGCTGTAGAAAGTCCAATTTAAGACTAAGGTTTTGGAGCGTTTGGTTAATGCATGTGCTCTTTTGCCATCAGCTCATTTGCATACACCACCAGAGCATGACCTTTGATTGGCTGACACTGCAGCTCACTGGTTAGTGCAGCACCTCCCATGAGGAGCCTTCTTATGGTCCTCTCAGTGCAACCACAGAACGTCTCCTCCTTTCTATACAGATTCAAAGAGACACTTCCATGTTTGATCACCTATTAGCCTATTTTCCCTACCAAGGACATACCTCATACTGTTAGTCTTTGTAGGATGGCAGTTCAGTAGCCGAGGATGTATCTCATATGTCCTTGCTGCTGATGGCTGGCTCTCAAGTGGTGTAGAAGCTAGAGAAGTAAGACCAAGATGGCACTACTAGCTGGTATACATCACAAGTTACAGTCCCTGGAAACTGGCCCCAGTGAAAGCGGCATACACCTGTGTCCTTTTGCACATCTTTGTAGCCCTTGGGTGACATACCGTCTACAGTACACAGCATATCCTCAGGCTTTCAATAGAAAAAAAGCCCCATTGAGGCATGTAGCTATGAACTGCTGCTTCTCTACTCATCCTGCCTGGCGGCTCAGACCCGACTCCCTCCCTGCTGTCGGTTCTGCTCTGTCACTCCTTGCAGGCTGCATCATGCATGTTGGCTTGGTCTCTCTTCCTGTGTCCATAGGGCTTCTGCTCCCTCCAGCCCCTAAAGGACCTGCATGCAAGTGCCCTAATCTTACCAGCCAATGGCTGGTAGTCCTGGGATACTTAAGGAACCGTGGGAGAATGCCTGAGCAATAGGTTTCTTAGCTTGCTAAGTTCTTGCAAAAGTGTTCTGTTTCCATTCTCTACCATGTACCAACCTCTGCCCGTTTATTATTCCTGACCCTCCGCTGCCTGATCTGACCCATGCTAGATCTCCATATTAACCCTTCTCTGCCTACCTTGACCTCAGACTGTCCCTTAATACAATTCTGCTGACCCTTCAGTTCTCTGCACTGGTGTCTCTGATCACCATAGGTCAGTTTTTAACCCAAACAGAGACTACTCTGAGACGTAGCAGCCTGGTGCGTCCCCTGCAGCGAAGTCCAGGTCCCTGTATAGAGGTTAAAGGATCAACTGTCAGTATAATGCCCTTAGGCAGAGGCATAGCTAGTGGTTCAGGACGGGGGGGGCGAAACATACTTAAAGGGAACCTGTCAGCTCCGAAACACCCCCTGGACTAGAGTAAGAGATGTATAGTGTAAGTGATGCTGAATCCGATTATGTAATTTGTATCTTCATACTCACTTCCATTCCGACGCTGTGCTCCCACAAACCAGCACTAAAATGCATTGACAGGACTCTTCTATGAGTCCTCTCCATTATGTGAGTGAGCACTGGAGTCCACTGAGTGCATTTTACTGCCGGTTTGTCAGAGCACACAGTCAGAATGCAATTGAGTATGAAGATACAAATTACATACTCCGGACTCTACGTCACTTACACTATACACCGCTTACTCTAGTTTGGAGGGTGTTTCAGAGCTGACAGGTTCCCTTTAAGTGGGCCCCCCACTTAGTGGCTTCCCAAACGCACGTTTCCAACTTCACAGGCACATACTACTAGTTGTGGTTATAATATTGTATTAGAAAGATGACTGTATAAACTGCTAGATCATCTATGCTGCTAAGTACAGTACAATAGACTTTCTACATACCCTAGTCTAAATACTCTACCATATAATGCAGTAAAATATAGGAGTCAGAGGCGTAGCTACCGGGTGGGCAGGGGGGGGGGGGCGAAGGCTCCGGGCCCAGTGACTCAGGGGGGGCCCAGCAAGGATGACCTTAAAACTATCAGGCAAATACAAGTGAGCGCTTTATGGACATAGCGTCAGGTCATAGTGAGTGCCAGCCAGGGAAGACAGTGGAGCGCCGGACCGGAGGGCAGCCGCAGCGCAGGACAGGTAAGAAAGGTTTTTTATTTTAATCTTATGTGGCTGGGTGGGCTGATCTGAGGTCTGATGGGGGGCATAATACGCTGATCTGAGGTCTGATGGGGGCATAATACGCTGATCTGAGGTCTGATGGGGGCACAATACGCTGATCTGAGGTCTGATGGGGGCAAATTCTGCTGATCTGAGGTTTGATGGGGGCACATTCTGCTGATCTGAGGTCTGATGGGGACACAATATGCTGATCTGAGGTCTGATGGGGCACAATACGCTGATCTGAGGTCTGATGGAGGCACAATACGCTGATCTGAGGTCTGATGGGGGCACAATACGTTGATCTGAGGTCTGATGGGGGCACAATACGCTGATCTTAGGTCTGATGGAGGCACAATACGCTGATCTGAGGTCTGATGGGGGCACAATACGCTGATCTTAGGTCTGATGGAGGCACAATACGCTGATCTGAGGTCTGATGGGGGCACAGTAGGCTGATCTGAGGTTTGATGGGGGCACATTCTGCTGATTTTAGGTCTGATGGAGGCACAATACGCTGATCTGAGGTCTGATGGGGGCACAATACGTTGATCTGAGGTCTCATGGGGGCACAGTAGGCTGATCTGAGGTTTGATGGGGGCACATTCTGCTGATTTTAGGTCTGATGGAGGCACAATACGCTGATCTTAGGTCTGATGGAGGCACAATACGCTGATCTGAGGTCTGATGGGGGCACAATACGCTGATCTTAGGTCTGATGAAGGCACAATACGCTGATCTGAGGTCTGATGGGGGCACAATACGCTGATCTTAGGTCTGATGGAGGCACAATACGCTGATCTGAGGTCTGATGGGGGCACAGTAGGCTGATCTGAGGTTTGATGGGGGCACATTCTGCTGATTTTAGGTCTGATGGAGGCACAATACGCTGATCTGAGGTCTGATGGGGGCACAGTAGCCTGATCTGAGGTTTGATGGGGACACATTCTGCTGATCTGAGGTCTGATGGGGGCACAATACGCTGATCTGAGGTCTGATGGGGCACAATACGCTGATCTGAGGTCTGATGGAGGCACAATACGCTGATCTGAGGTCTGATGGGGGCACAATACGCTGATCTGAGGTCTGATGGGCACAATACGCTGATCTGAGGTCTGATGGAGGCACAATACACTGATCTGAGGTCTGATGGGGGCACAATACGCTGATCTTAGGTCTGATGGAGGCACAATACGCTGATCTGAGGTCTGATGGGGGCACAGTAGGCTGATCTGAGGTTTGATGGGGGCACATTCTGCTGATTTTAGGTCTGATGGAGGCACAATACGCTGATCTGAGGTCTGATGGGGGCACAGTAGCCTGATCTGAGGTTTGATGGGGACACATTCTGCTGATCTGAGGTCTGATGGGGGCACAATACGCTGATCTGAGGTCTGATGGGGCACAATACGCTGATCTGAGGTCTGATGGAGGCACAATACGCTGATCTGAGGTCTGATGGGGGCACAATACGCTGATCTGAGGTCTGATGGGGACACAATACGATGATCTGAGGTCTGATGGAGGCACAATACGCTGATCTGAGGTCTGATGGGGGCACAGTAGGCTGATCTGAGGTTTGATGGGGGCACATTCTGCTGATTTTAGGTCTGATGGAGGCACAATATGCTGATCTGAGGTCTGATGGGGGCACAGTAGCCTGATCTGAGGTTTGATGGGGGCACATTCTGCTGATCTGAGGTCTGATGGGGGCACAATACGCTGATCTGAGGTCTGATGGGGCACAATACGCTGATCTGAGGTCTGATGGAGGCACAATACACTGATCTGAGGTCTGATGGGGGCACAATACGCTGATCTGAGGTCTGATGGGACACAATACGATGATCTGAGGTCTGATGGGGCACAGTAGGCTGATCTGAGGTTTGATGGGGCACAATACGCTGATCTGAGGTCTGATGGAGGCACAATATGCTGAGCTGAGGTCTGATGGGGGCACAATACGCTGAGCTGAGGTCTGATGGAGGCACAGTAGGGTGATGTGAGGTCTGATGGGGGCACAATACGCTGATCTGAGGTCTGATGGGGGCACAGTAGGGTGATGTGAGGTCTGATGGGGGCACAGTAGGCTGATCTGAGGTCTGATGGGGGCACATTCTGCTGATTTGAGGTCTGATGGGGGCACATTCTGCTGATCTGAGGTCTGATGGGGGCACAGTTGGCTGATCTGAGGTCTGATGGGGACACAGTACGCTGATCTGAGGTCTGATGGGGGCACAGTAGGCTGATCTGAGGTCTGATGGGGGCACATTCTGCTGATCTGAGGTCTGATGGGGGCACAATACGCTGATCTGAGGTCTGATGGGACACAATATGCTGATCTGAGGTCTGATGGGGATCCCTAAATACAAGTGAGCGCTTCCATAATGGAAGCGCTCACTTGTATTCGCCTGATAGTCATCCTTGCTGGGCCCCCCCTGAGTCACTAGGCCCGGAGCCATCGCCCTCCCTGCCCCCCCGGTAGCTACGCCTCTGCCCTTAGGATAATCCCTAAAGCCAAATCTGTTGGTTGACACAGTGGGTCCACACCCACTGCCGTAACATATAATGAGTGACCATCCCGGCTGTTTTCTCTCTGTGTCACTATGAATGTTATCTGGATGTCATCTGGAGGCTTCTCAGGATTGGGCAGGATCCAGTTCTTCGTTGGTTGCCTGTATATGGATTCTACTGTGATTGAGATACAGCCCAGATGACTGACCACATTTCATGTCAAATTTCCTGGAAAAGTAAAGAAGGATATTCTTGTTCTGAGTAGCTGATATTAGATGTGGTTATTGCTGAGTAATACCGAATGACACATTAAGAAGGATCCGGAATCTTGTTTTGATCTCTAGATTTGTGACCGGCCAAGTAAATATGATGTCATCAGTTATAGTTGGATTTTGTGCTACAATGCCATATACTGTACTTTTATAAAGTATATACATGAAGCCAGGGTCATTATTCTTTAATTACTTAAGCTCATGGTAACTTAGTATCCAGATCCCCTAGCAGAACCTCGAATACTACCCCACCTGGTGAATGGTCTCAAAATGTTCCTACATTACGTCAGGCAAGGACCCAGCTTTATAGGATATGTCCTTCCTTATCTTTCCTACTGGTTCAACATATCCCACCAGATGACCAAAATGCTAACATGTCTATGGTAACATGGGTTTGTGGCTTTCCTAACATGTCATTGGTTTCTTGATAAATTGGAGTTCTTAACCAAAACTGACCTCAGGTAAGGTGGACTCATCCATAGGATGGCAATCAACCTCTATGTTTTTGGTGTGTGGAAGGAAACCAGTGCACCCATAGGAAGCCCATATGATTCTGGTAAAGCATACCACTTCTGTAATCAGGGGTGAACTTAAATGGGTCTTTCTATTAAAAGGACTGATGATGGATAAGTAGACTGTGCCATGATTGGATCCTATTGTAAGGTACGCAGATGGATGGCGACAAACTTTCTCTGACAACTGAGGAACACTGGAACGGCTTTACTAAAGATGATTTTGCAGTACAGCAACAAACTAGTTGTGAAACAGGTAAATTTATATTCAATAGGGACGTTGTTGCAGTGGTCGGGTTTGGGGTGGCCCCAATGCTACGCTGGGTTCCCCGGACACTGTTGAGGTGTCACCATTTGTTGCTGCTCTCCAGAAGGGATGGTAAGGGGTGGTGCACCACAATGGGAAATAAGTCCAGAGAATCAGGGTCTGGAGTAACCACTGTGCTTCTTTACTGGAGGAATTCAGGTGCAAAACAATACAGAAGAGGCATAGTGCTGGCTTCTCCAGTCTTTGGCAGAGAAGGGTTTGATACTGAGGAAAGGCCTGAGCTAGTTATCCCTCTCTCTCTTCAAAAGTCTGGTACCCTGGTCCAGGGCTGGTGATCCAGGGTCTGTGGCCCCATCTCAGCTTCTTCTTCTGGTTACTCAGTAGTCTGGCAGAGTCTCCTCCCTGGCAGAAGAAGAGTGTGATGCTGAGGAAATGCCTGAGCTAGCTGTCCCTCTCTCTCTTCAGAAAGCTGGCATCCTGGTCAAGGGCTCATAGTCTGGTTGGCTCCTTGGTCACAGGGCTAGTGACCCATGGTCTGTGGCTCAGCGTCCCCATCTCAGTGTCTTCTTATGGTCACTCAAGCAGGCCGGCAGAGTCTTCCTCTCAAAGCACTGGTCTCTAAATGCAGAACAATAGGGGCTCTGACTGCTCTCCTTATATACGGTTTCTAGCTAGACTGGAACCTTCTAGTGGGGGGTGGAGTGGAGAAACTCAGCACAAACAAATACAATATTACACTTTCCGGCTCTCTTAGACTTACATTAGAGTTTCAATAACTCAATGGCAACGACACAGCAGTTTTTCCAGACAAAACGAAGTTTCCAGACGTAACAACAGAGCTAAACAAGACATTTAAAAGATTGGGTTTTTCCCTCTAAAACATACTCTTCTTTAAACCCTATGGCAGCTGTGGAAAATTATCAGCTTCTCAATCAAAGTCCTAACAGTCTCTCAGTATTCATTAACTCTTTCCGCAGAGCCATGTAAATACAGTGATAAGATATCTTACAACATATACATATTAAATGCAGCAACACATTAATAAATAGTATAAGTTAACCCTTTCAAGAGAAATAAAGGAAGAAGTTTTAACTTTGCATAGGGGATATAGGCAAATGTCCACAAATGTCCAGACTCCAGAGTGTCCCTGCTCCAGGGCACTACACTGTCTCTTTAAGAAACTGAGTTGATAGCAGGGAGGGTGTCACTACAGTTTCTATGGAATTGGTTTAACTTTATACAGTCTCTCAGGTGCCACACTTACTGATCCTGCTAGCGAGCGAAGGACCCTCCCGGCGCTAGATCTCTATATCTCCAAGATGGGACCTCTCTTTGCTGCAGTGGAGACTCTGGACGAGCAGTCCAGAGGCCTTGCTGGTCTGGCACATGTGCTCCATATTCTGCTCCCTTGCACTGGTCCGTGTTGCACTCTTCCTTCAGTGCCACACAATGTTCTGCGTGCTGCAGCCTCTCTGTAGGTGTCCGGGCTGCACTGCTTTACCTGGGGGGCACATCACACCACCCCTGAGCTCTGGTAATGGACCCTGCTCTGGATCTCCTGCACTGCCCCCCACTCCTTTCTAGGCACTGCACTGCTCTTCCTGTATAGCAGACTTTGTCTCCCCCTTTTATCTCTAGCTGGGAACTGGCTCCCTCTGCTGGACTGGAATGATGACAGCAAATCTCTATGTCCCAGCACTGCAACTGCTCCTCCTGACACTATACAAGCACTGAGACCCTAGCTGACTGAAGGGTCAGAAGCTCCTTCAACTCTTCCTTGCATGGTGGTGCTTCTCAACCGTCAGGACCCTCAACCATCAGGAAGTGATGACATATAAAGAAAACCTGTTTAAACCTGCAAAGTCAAAACTGCAAGTCAATAATGTGAACAAAAGATAAACGTTTTAGGTCTTCCTTATTCCATCTTCATTAACCTGTCAGAAGGCTTTAGGAGAATGGGAAGTCCATACATAGAAGGGAAGAACATATAAGCTACATGCAGAGGTGGCATTTAATCAGATTTGAATCCAGGACACCAGTGCTGGAAGTGAATTATGCCACGGACTGAACCACAATGACGTCCAGGCAGTGGCGTACATAGAGAAATAAGGGCCCCATAGCAAGGATCAAGCCAAGGCCCCCCACACAGGACAGAAGGGTTTACGCCTAAACCCCTTTCAATGACCCTTGGACCATTTTTTAACTGCTTCTTTTGCTAAAAGTAGTTCCTTTAGACCAGAGGTAGGCAACCTCCGGCACTCCAGCTGTTGTGAGACTACAACTCCCAGCATGCATACTTGCTCTGCTCTTTTAAGAACTCAATTAGAAATTAAGCATGGAGCATGTTGGGAATTGTAGTTTCACAACAGCTGGAGTGCCGACGGTTTTAGAGGGCAGAATCCTGACCAAGTTTTCACCCCCAGTAGAAGAGGAGATGATCCCAACTAAGACTGGGTCCCCTCTTGTCCTGGGCCCCATAACAGTTGCATGGTCTGCCGCTGTGGTAGTTACACCCCTGCATCCAGGGTCAAAGATTCTAATTAAAAACAATGAAAGTTCCAGATTTTGCAGCAGAAATTGAAATCTTCATGAGGCAGGATTTCCAAGCAGATTTTCAGAGTGCACTAGTAACATAATAACATAGTTTATAAGGCCGAAAAAAAGCCCTCTGTCCATCCAGTTCTCCTGTTATCCTCCAAGTTGATCCAGAGGAAGACAAAAAAAACCCTGTGAGGTAGGAGCCAATTTTCCCCACTTTAGGGGAAAAAATTCCTTCCTGACTCAGGCATCAGAATAACTCCCTGGATCAACGACCCCTCTCTAGTAACTATAACCTGTAATATTATTACCTCCAGAAATACATCCAGGCCCCTCCTGATCTCTTATAGTGAACTTACCATCACCACCTCTCAGGGAGAGAGTTCCATAGTCTCACTGCTCTTACCGTAAACAGTCCATAGTCTCACTGCTCTTACAGTAAAGAATCCATAGTCTCACTGCTCTTACTGTAAAGAATCCATAGTCTCACTGCTCTTACAGTAAAGAGTCCATAGTCTCACTGCTCTTACCGTAAAGAATCCTCTTCTATGTTTGTGAACAAACCTTCTTTCCTCCAGACGCAGAGGATGTCCCCTCGTCACAGTCACAGTCCTGGGGGTAAATAGATCTTGAGTGCCAAAATACAATGGGAGACCATGTATAATCCATCTCCTATCAATGGGAATGAGCAGAGTAGTTCATATCACACAGATATTTCTGCTAGTGTATTATAAATCCGATTAGCCTTATTTAACCATTTTCTGCAATTAAATGTAACTATTCCATTAAATGGGGCTAAATCTGCGGGTGGATGCACCAGTGTATGAACTGGAAATCCGGGGCAGAAATCCAAGGGTCAGCCTTGGATTGCTGATGTGGATTCTGCAGCTAATACACGTGAAATTTTGTCCAACGTGTATTTTGACCATGTATCGCCTAAGAGTGGAAGGACAAGTCAGGTGGAGTTTCCGCTAAAGTTTTCTGCATTTCTGAAGATGGATTTGTGACAAATCAATGGAATTTTGAAGTGGATTTGCAGTGGATTTCACCCTCAGTATGCATTGCAAAGGGTGAAATTTGTGCTAAAAATCTGCAGCATAAATCGGCATGTTGAAAATATAAAATTTGCACAACAGGTCACTTTACACTTTGGATTATTTTTTTATTTTCTTAAACTCCAATCCACTTTGCTGGCACTGAAAATCTCTGTGGATTTGCCGCTCACCGATCTTAGGGTTAATGCTGCATTAGCTAAAAAAAAACTATAAATCAAGTCTTGGAAAGGTTCTGAATAAAATCCCAAGATCTCTCCTTGTCTTTGTTCTGGTAACCCAATCCTGAAAATCCTGAGACACAACACACAACCCCAGTCCGCACCCGAATACAGACCTGCAAATAACCTAACCTCCCCTGCGTATTATAAGATGACCATCAACAGAGGAGAAGGAATTTCAACTCTTCCGAAACTCTTCAAACTGTTCCCAAAAGTGGAATTGGACTGCGATGCTCCGGGATAGAATATCTCGAATGCATACCTTCGAGCTGAAATATGGTTTGCATGAGATGAACTCGTGTTGATGTACAGTATACGGCATTCAGGTTTCCAGCAGATTCCTCAAGCTCTCCGGTGTCCAGTCCAAAAATAAATAAATAAAAATACATAAAAACCAGCAAGGAACAGAGGTGTCATTATGTGGCGCTGACAGGTGGGTTCTGAAGGCTGGAGATTTTCATGTAGAAGGATTTGCCCAAGATGACACAGATTCAGAGTAAGTGGCTAAAGCTGCGATCAAACTCAAGGTTATTTATTCAAGATCAACACATTGACCACAATGGTCCACCTTCTCTTCACCGGTCCGCATGAAATCCTGGCACCGTGCCTAGCCCCTAGAATATGGATGTACAGTGGAAAGATTTATACTCCAGACCAGCGTAACACACTGAGCATTCACTGCTACCCGGTAGACCGCTCCGTGTTTATGACCGCAGTGTACTATGGAATTAACCAATAGTAACAAATAAGCTGTATACATTGAATCATGTGCGGCCCTTCTGCTGCCTCCTTATGTTCTATTCTGGTCACATCTACTGATGGCGGCCATAACATGTCCGATAGGGACATACATCATGGTATATAAAGGTTAACTATTATTGTTGTGTTACCACCATTTACTTCTGGCATACTTATTTACTGTAATTTTTAGCCCCCTTAGGGGACAGTTACATGTGATCTTCTGATTGTTTGTCACCTAGACTGCAATAGAATGCTACTGCAGTCTATGGGATTTTTACAAAGCTGCATGTCAGGCTGTGGCTTGGGCACGGCTTTTCAGGCAGCTAACTGTGACAGGTCTGGGAGCCTTCACAAGCCCTCAGGCATAGTAACTGATCAGAGAACTGTGACTTCAGGTTCATGCACACAAACTTATTTTTTGTCCGTGTCTGTATTTTTTCTTTTTTTGCAACCCTAATGCGGAACTATTCATTACACTGGGGTCTCAAAAAAAAAACGTGTGCATTCTGTATCGTATGTCCGCTAGTCTGTTCCACAAAAAAATAGAATCTGTTCTATTCTTGTTTGTTTTGCGGACAAGGACAGGCATTGTTACAATGGATCTGCAAAGTAAAACGGATTTAACACGCATGTCACATGAACGTCATCCATTTTTTTTGCAGATCCCTGTTTTGCGTACAGTCGTGTGCGTAAGTCCTTAGTCACAGGGGCTCTGATCAGAGGACCTTGAGGACATTGTAACTTTTTGTGTCAGGAATAACAATATGGCGGCTTTTTGCTATAATTCAGGTTTTACTTACGCTGCTGTTGTTACACTAGTTGTTGGGCTCCATCTTCTTTTGCTATGAATTATAGTTACGCCCCTGTTAAATTCCGTCTGTGTCTTTTTTTTTACTGTTGGATATTTTTATGCCCCATATGAATCCACCCTCATGTGGTTGTCACTTTTCCATGAGTATCTGTGATCTCTGGGGGGGGGGGGGTCCTGTGGCCGGCCGCCCACCAGTTCACACTCCCCTAAAGATCTATGGTGGAAAAATCCCAAATCCCTTGTACACAGGGGCGCACCACCAATGAGGCCAGGTGAGGCGATCGCCTCAGGTAGCACCAGTTAGGGGCAAGAGGGGGGCAGCGGAAGGGGCATGGGCAATGAGCGCTTTCATTGTGGCAAAGAGGTTAGGTTAAGAAATTGGCCGGGGGGTTGCTCGCCATTTCAGTTTTCACCTCAGGCAGCAGAAAGGCTTGGTGCGCCCCTGCTTGTACAGTAAAACTGAGCTCAATAGGAGCCTAAAATAAAGTGGCCCCTGGATATTGCCTCCGTGCAGAATGCAGGGCAGTAATAGCTGACATAATTGTGGAAAATGGAAGGAAGCAGTTGTCAGAGGCGTATAGCCTTACATAGCATACACGGGTATGGCTATAAATGTATTGTATAATAGATACCACATGGCATGAAGCTACGATGTACATAGAGAGCGCAGAATATGGTACCAATAATGTGCTCAGCATCTGGTGGCACTAAACGGCATCATGTCTCAGATTACTTTTATACACCGCACCATGCTCCCATCCATACTGCGTGTTCTGTATAGTTTTAATACCTGCTATATGGTTTTGTATCCCCTATAGAGCCCTATCATCCAGATTATACAGCTTCATTACCTTATAATGATCTGACATCGGCATGCAGACCAGTAATAATACCGTACAACCTGTCACCTCATCTGTGTATTTTCCATCCTTGGGCTATGACGCGGACCCATACCAGTCCATAGTGCAATTCACACTTCTGTTTTTCTGCAAAGACCTAGGGTCTGTGCAAAGAAACTCATTATATTCACTAGTCTGGCCCATATCTCATGGAGTTTAGATGTGGAGGGTATTGGAGATAATGGTTAGTGATATGCAAGCATGCTCAGCCGAATACAATATTCGGTCGAGCATGGCGGCGCTCGGGACCGTATTCGGCCGAGCGCCTTCCTCGAGTCCCCTTAGCGTGCGGGGAGTTACTGCATTCACTGTAATGCCGTAGCCATTTTGGCTACTGGCATTACAGTGATTGGCTGGCCAGGAACGCGTCATCTATATAGCACCCAGTGACATGTGACCCGGCTCAGTCTTAGTCAAGGAGAGCTGCTGCAAGGAGGGACAGATAGTTCAGGGATAGAAATTGGCTAGGCAGGGCTAGTTTTTCTGCTTCAAAGACCCAAAAGCCCTTTTAATGGCGATTGTTATATCTGGCTGCAATATTTTATTTTTTTTTTTTGGGGGGGGGGGCAAAAATTGAGCAAGGTTGCCTGACCTAAACACCACCTGCGCAGCATGTGCATTATAACGTTTCTGTATCCTATATACCTGACATCCAGTGTCTTTTCTTCTGCCGCTAATCAAGGTGACATTACCTGCGCTACGTCTGCTGTATAACGTTTGAACATCCTAAATACCTGTGACATTCAGTGTAATTTTTTCTGCCGTTAGTGACGGTGATATTCCCTGCGCTACGCCTGCTGTATAACGCTTGAACATCCTAAATACTTGAGAGTCTAAGATGCATCCAGACATCCTCCCCATGCTGTTCCCAAACCATTTCAGTGGTGTTTATATCATTTTCTGACCTTTTCCTATGAACCAGACACCCTCCCCTCTTCAGAGCAGGGGATGCCTGGTTTAGTGCTCTGGTTCTCCCACTGACTTCCATTGTGCTCGGGTGCTCTGTAGAGCACTCGAGCATCACCTAGAGTTCTACCCGAGAACTTTGGTGCTCGATCAACACTAATAATGGTCTTAAGTAGTTGTCAGATCTGCGCCCTCACTGCATATTAAAATCCAACCATGTCATATGATATGGCCTTATCATAATGATATGACTCTGCTCATTCTGTCCCTATCTACATGGTAAAGCTGAGAAGTGAGCTGCAAAAAGCAGGTTTATATTGTATTATTTTCCGATGATACAAGTTTCCTTGTCGTATGCACACTTCTTCCAGGAAGATTCTGAGGCATTTATCGCAGCAGCAGGAGCAGGGGGAGCGGGGTCTGCGTGCCGTGCATCAGAGGTGGCGTTTGTGCTGAGTCACTTCGCTGTTGCAGAATTTAATTCTATCCTTTTAAATCTCGCCATCCCACCCTGAGCCCCGCGCGGCGCTCTGAGATCTGAGATGAGGCTTTACAGACAATCAGCCAAACATTCCCTTCTCGCCGTTGCCATAAAGCCGGTTTATTGTCCTTTTAAGAATTTCATGACGAGCTGTGTGTAAAATGGAAAGAATTTTGCTGATCCTTCTGCTTTCAAATGGACAAAACCGTCAGTCGTTCGCTTTCTCCTTTCTTTTCAGAGCCAAATATGTTACTGTTTATTTCTTTCCGCTAAACTGACATGAAAGCTTTAAGGGATTTGTTTCGTTATTTTCATTTTTCTGCCGGTATCACGAGGATTAGGATCTGCAGCACTGTGCATGGAGGTGGCCATCTCTGAATAACTGTGTGCCGGCTGATAGGAAGCCTGTCTCCAGGAGAGACTCATTAGATCTAGGGTAGATTCTACTGTTGCATTCATATCCTAATCTTGCTTCAATTTCAACAAAATGGCAAAAATATAGCTAATATGTGGTCATGATTTTACAAAAATCACAGCAAAAAATGCCATATGGCCATAACAGATGAATCTACCCTAATGATGCTGCTCAGGAGCTCATTTCCAGGTAGCCGTTAAGGTTATATGTACCATAGAGTCAGAACATGTGGATCCTATGGGACCCACGAAGAGAAAAGGTTCATTCCAAGTTGGTCGCATCCCCTTTGCTCCTGGACCCCCCTATCTAAACTGTAAAGTTAGAAAAGCACGGGGGTGGGCATTCAACCAAAAGTTATGGAGGATGATTGGAGGCAAACGGTAGGTCCCTCAATCCTGTGGGGCATCATAATGGTGGGGCCATATTGATCTATGTACACCACTCTCTTAGTTCAGTCTGGAGAATTACATTCAAGGGTGGCCACCTCTCTATTGATCATGATGGAAATGCAGTCGCTGATGACTTTATTGATATGGCCAATGGTGGTCATGGGACCCCTGGTGTCTAAGTAGTTAAGAGGTGGAATAGATAACTATTAGATCAGTGGGGGTCCTACTTCTGGGACCACCAATTATGGGAATGGAGACCCCATACCTCTCAAGGCCTCCTGAAAAGAACGTAGTGGCAGGTCGGGCATACTCACTGCCGCTCCTTTCATTTCTATAGGTGTTCTGAAAATGACCCAGTGCTGTGCTTGGCTGTCGCCAGAACTTGAGAGCTATGGGGTCTCCATTCTCATAATTGGTAGGGGTCCTAGCAGTAGGGTGCCCACAGATCCAGGGGTCCCATGACCAGGGGTGTATTGGCCATAGACCCTACAGGGAGATTTCCCAGTGGGCTGATGCCTAGGAGGGCCACCCAAGCCCTTCTCACAGCTGCCAGCCGGGAACATAATGATTTGATTCTCTCTTACATACATGGCCAGCAGCCATTCCTCCTGAATGTAACTGTATCTATGTCCTCAGGACAACAATACAGTTGAATACTGCTGTGTTAGGGCAGTATATTGCTCTGCACTGTGGTATTGCTGACCCCGTCTAATTATGTTGAACCACCTTCTGTCAATTTGGACCTGCCTGCAACATGGGGCCACTTTTAAACTTTTTCCAGGGCCACTTTTAGTTCCTAGTCCGCTCCTGCCCACAACCACCATTGGTCATATCAATAAAGTCATCAGCGACCTGCCACTCCATTCATTTTGATGAGCTGCAGTGATTGAGGTGTCCATCCTAGTGATCGGTGGGGCTCCCAGTGGTAGAACTCTCATCAATCCTATGGCTAGGAGATAACTTGTCACTACCAGAATACCCCTTTAAGATATGTCCTATGTAAGTGAACATCCCTTTAAAGTGACCCTCTGGTTCCCAACAAAAAATCACATGATCTGGGGGAGAGAACTAAATGCTTACATGGTGCCTTCCTTTTCATCTTTTTAGCTGCAGATCCTTTGATTTTGAGGCTCCGCTTCTCAGACTACCTGATACACACTGTGCATCGGTAACCCAAGACTTCTTACTTGTCCAGTCCTGCTCTCGGATTGGCCAGCACTGCTCATGTGAGAAGTTCTGGCCAATCCGAGAGCAGCAGGAAGGGTCTTGGGTTACCAAATGCACAGTATGGACCAAGTAGTGTGAGAACTGGTGGAACTATCTTGGATGGCAGAAGAGGAGCCCAGAAGTGGTGGATATGCAGCTGAAAAGATGGAAGGGCACCAGATAAGTACTCTGTTCACTCTCCCAGTAACGGAAGGTTGCTTTAGTTAATTAAGTAGGTTACCATAATTTACTCACCTCCAGATTGGCACTGTTTGGCCCCATTTATATTACAATGTGGCCGCCTTGTGCTTCATTTATTTACAGGTTACAGTATCTACATTGTAGCAACTCAAGTCTATTGGTTAACTTTTTGATACATAGTCTCTTTTTCTCTTGCAAAGCCTTCAATTCACAGAACCATGACACAAATATCCAGCTAGAAATGACCAGACTGGATGAAGACTGGAGAAATCCTTTAAGACTACACCAGTAGACGTGACCCCACATGTACCATACACAGAAGCCAAAGTTAGTCCTTGGGAGATTGCACCTTATATGTCCAATAAAGGAGATGATGATCTTATAGGACTTGTACCTGTGGAGGATAAAGATTCTGATGCAAACTATTGTTTGACAAGTGAACTTGAAGTTATGTGGAATCTTGAGTTGACGCCAGGAACAAACCGTTCCTAGAAGGTCAACTCGCATGGCCCCTGTCTGCCTTTCCCCAATCTCCTGACTCACAGAGCTATAATACATTACCTGTGTTCCAGCTGATGGAAAGTTAGGAGCAGCAGGACGGAGAAAAGGATGAGACATCTATATTAGACATGTCATATTTTTACTAGATGAGACTTACGGTTTGCATGGAGGTGCCAATGACCCCCAGTATAAAGGGGGTTTATAGAATTACTGCCCTTTAATCAATCTTCTGTCTTGCTTGAATGCAAAGGGGTTTTGCAGAACACCAATATTGTTGGCATACCCTAAGGACAGGCCATCGATATTTGACAAGTGGTGATCTAATTCCTGGCACTCCACCGATCAGTTGACGGGACATCTCCTCAATTCACTTGCATTTACTTGAATTGGACTGAGCTGCAGTACCCTGCAAATCCACAACCATTTACATAGCGCTGTGCTGGGTACAGAATGAAGGAGATGCCCCTTCAATCAGCTGATTGCGGGGGTGCTAGAATTTAAGCTGGCCATGCACATCAGATAGTTGAAAGTAGGGATGAGCGAACCCTACGTTTTCAGGTTTGGGTTCAGCGTTCGGGCGGTGGAGGAATTCCATTATGGATTCCGTTGGAGTATAATGGAATTCTATGACGGAATTCACAAAATGGAAGCTTTTAAGAAACATTCTGTTTTGCATTCCGTCATAATAAAAGTCTATGGGCAGCATAACAGATCCATGGAAACCAGACAGTTCTGTTATGCTGCCCATAGACTTCTATTATGACGAAATTCCTCTTAAAGGCTTCCGTTTTGCATTCCGTCATGGAATTCCATTATATTCCCTGCTAACTGAATCCATAATGGATTTCCTTCACTGTCGGAACGCCAAACCCAAAAACGTCAGGTTCGCTCATCCCTAGTGGCAAGCCAAACTCCCATTCTACATCTATCTCTCCCATTCCTCCCATACATATGCATACTCAATTTAGCTTTGTATGCCCATAGAGGACAGAAAACCACTGCCAGACACCTTTACTGAGAACAAAAGGACCCGGTAGTGGGAATCCAACATGCCCGATCCTTACCCTCCCCAACATCTGCCACTGGGAAAGAATCAGGAGGCCACTACATTAAATGCTCAGATTCAGCACAAAACATATGTATATACAGATATATTGAACATTGAAAACCCTTTTAAAAGAATTGTCCCATTCTGACAACATTTTTTTCCATGGGTTGTATTTCGAGTTGAGCAAATTTCAGGAAAAATTTGATTTGACACCAAGCCAAATTTCCAAATTTCCTCATGCTTCGTGGTAATGTATCTATTTTCCCTAAAATGATGGTAAGAATTTAAAAAATCATACTTACCTCATCCATTTGAGTGTGAAGAGGCCACCGCGAAATTTTGAGAGTTTGTGCTGGATCTTTAAACGAGATGGCCGCAGAGGCCACTTCACACTTGAATGGATGAGGTAAGTGCAATTTAATTTTTTTTTTCAATGAGTAACCCCTAAAATGCGTTAATATTGATCTTAGATGCTGCAATCAGCAATGAACGTGGCATCTGAGGGGTTCAATGATTGGCGGTGGGGGCTGCGCAACCGCCGTTCCCTATCATTGCACCCGTGTACTTTGTGGCAAAAAAAATTTGTCACAAAGCAAAGTTTTTTTGTAAAATTCGGCGAAGCAGCAGAATCGAATTTTTAAAAATTTCACTCATCTTCAATATTAGTTGTATTAAGTAATTTAGGAGTTCTTAGAGAGGACACCCCACTCAAGACCCCAAATATGAACCAGAACACAGATTAGCTTACAAAGAGCTGCTCTACGACGTCCATGTGGTCACGAAATACAGCATAACTTCAGGGGACTGTTAGCATAACAAGTACATCTCAATAAATTAGAATATCATCAAAAAAGTTTTTTTTTTTCAGTAATTCAGTTCAAAAAGTGAAACACATATATTATATAGAGTTATTACAAACAGAGTGAACTTTTTCAAGTGTTTATTTCTGTTAATGTTGATGATTATGGCTTACAGCCAAGGTAAACCCAAAAGTCATTATCTCAGAAAATTAGAATAATTAACCCAAAACACCTGAAAAGGCTTCCTAAGCCTTTAAAAAGGTCCCTTAGTCTGGTTCAGTAGGCGACACAACCATGGGGAAGACTGCTGACTTGACAGATGTCCAGAAGGCTGTCACTTACACACTCCACAAGGAGGGGAAGCCACAAAAGGTCATTGCTAAAGAAGCTGTCTGTTCACAGAGCGCTGGATCAAAACATATTAATGGAAAGTTGAGTGGAAGGAAAAGGATGGTAGAAAAAGGTGCACAAGCAACAGGGAGAACCGCAGCCTTGATAGGATTGTTAAGAAAAGGCCTTTCCTAAATTTGGGGGAGATTCACAAGGAGTGGACTGCTGCTGGAGTCAGTGCTTCCACCACACACAGACGTATCCAGGACATGGGCTACAAGTGTCGCATTACATGTGTCAAGCCGCTCATGACCAATAGACAACGCCAGAAGTGTCTTACCTGGGCCAAGGAGAAGAAGAACTGGACTGTTCTCAGTGGTCAAAGGTGTTGTTCTCAGATGAAAGTAAATCCAGGTCCCAGAGTCTGGAGAAAGAGTGCAGAGGCCTCAATCCAAGCTGCTTGAGGTCTAGTGTGAAGTTTCCACAATCAGTGATGCTTTGAGGAGCCGTGTCATCTGCTGGTGTAGGTCCACTGTGTTTTATCAAGACCAAAGTCAGTGCAGCCGTCTGCCAGGAAATGTTACAGCTCTTCATGCTTCCCACTGCCGACAAGCTTTTTGGAGATGGAATTTTTATTTTCCAGCAAGACTTGGCCCCTGTCCACACCGCCAAACATACCAATACCTGGTTCAATAACCGCAGTATCACTGTGCTTGATTGGCCAGCAAACTCGCCTGACCTTAACCTCATAGAGAATCTATGAGAGACATCAGAGCCAACAATGCAGACGAGCTGAAGGCCGCTATCAAAATAACCTGGACTTCCATAACACCTCTGCAGGGCCACAGGCTGATCTCCTCCAAAACACCTCTGCAGGTCCACAGGCTGATCTCCTCCATTACACCTCTGCAGGGCCACAGGCTGATCTCCTCCATAACACCTCTACAGGGCCACAGGCTGATCTCCTCCATTACACCTCTGCAGGTCCACAGGCTGATCTCCTCCATAACACCTCTGCAGGTCCACAGGCTGATCTCCTCCATAACACCTCTGCAGGTCCACAGGCTGATCCCCTCCATAACACCTCTGCAGGTCCACAGGCTGATCTCCTCCATAACACCTCTGCAGGTCCACAGGCTGATCCCCTCCATAACACCTCTGCAGGTCCACAGGCTGATCTCCTCCATAACACCTCTGCAGGGCCACAGGCTGATCTCCTCCATTACACCTCTGCAGGGCCACAGGCTGATCTCCTCCATTACACCTCTGCAGGGCCACAGGCTGATCTCCTCCATAACACCTCTGCAGGTCCACAGGCTGATCTCCTCCATAACACTTCTGCAGGGCTACAGGCTGATCTCCTCCATAACACCTCTGCAGGTCCACAGGCTGATCTCCTCCATAACACCTCTGCAGGGCCACAGGCTGATCTCCTCCATTACACCTCTGCAGGGCCACAGGCTGATCTCCTCCATTACACCTCTGCAGGGCCACAGGCTGATCTCCTCCATAACACCTCTGCAGGTCCACAGGCTGATCTCCTCCATAACACTTCTGCAGGGCTACAGGCTGATCTCCTCCATAACACCTCTGCAGGTCCACAGGCTGATCTCCTCCATAACACCTCTGCAGGTCCACAGGCTGATCACCTCCATAACACCTCTGTAGGTCCACAGGCTGATCTCCTCCATAACACCTCTGCAGGGCCACAGGCTGATCTCCTCCATAACACCTCTGCAGGTCCACAGGCTGATCTCCTCCATAACACTTCTGCAGGGCTACAGGCTGATCTCCTCCATAACACCTCTGCAGGGCCACAGGCTGATCTCCTCCATAACACTTCTGCAGGGCTACAGGCTGATCTCCTCCATAACACCTCTGCAGGTCCACAGGCTGATCTCCTCCATTACACCTCTGCAGGTCCACAGGCTGATCTCCTCCATAACACCTCTGTAGGTCCACAGGCTGATCTCCTCCATAACACCTCTGCAGGTCCACAGGCTGATCTCCTCCATAACACTTCTGCAGGGCTACAGGCTGATCTCCTCCATAACACCTCTGCAGGTCCACAGGCTGATCTCCTCCATAACACCTCTGCAGGGCCACAGGCTGATCTCCTCCATGCCACACCGCATTGATGCCGTCATTCATGCAAAAGGAGCCCCAACCATGTATTGAGGGCATTTACTGCACATACTCTTCATTTGGCCAACATTTCTGTGTTTAAAAAAAAACACGTTTGTATGTTTAAAAGAAAAAAAAATTACAGTTGGTCTAATATAATATTCTAATTTTCTGAGATAATGACTTTTGGGTTTTCCTTGGCTATAAGCCGTAGTCATCAACATTAACAGGAATAAACACTTGAAAAAGTTCCCTCTGTTTGTAATGAATCTATATAATAGATGGGTTTAACTTTTTGAACTGAATTACTAAAAAAAACAACTTTTTGATGTTATTCTAATTTATTGAGATGCACTTGTATGTAAGATTTAACTAATGCAAAAATACCTGCCCTGAGTTAAGTGATCGTGTACCTTTAATACAAAAATATGTACGGAGCCGGTCCCATCAAACAACTTAGCATAATTGCATTTTTTTTTCCAATGGTCTAATATTGTATTTTCCACACCGCAGTGGCCTCCGTCGCTCCGCGGCTTCATTTCCTGATGAGACCTTAATTCCACTTTAATTTCGAGGCTGTTTGCATGAACCTATTTTTAGGTGAACATTCTTGTCTCTGTAATTGCTGGGTCTACAGTGAGCGTCTTCTTTAATTGCTTTTGCATTAGGAACTTCATTAAGACGACAATTCAGGTTTTTGTGTTACATTATACTTCAGCTTGGTATTATTTGCCTGTTTAATGTGCTAATTTACAAAGAGTCTAATTAAGGCCAGTGGAATGGAAAATTGCAGCAAGGGAACAGTTCAAAGAAAATTCCAGAGAAAAGTTTTCAAAACTTTGTTACTTTGATTAAAAAAGGCATTTTTTTTTAACTTTTTTCTTTATTTATTTGTGTTGGTAAAGGAAATGGATCGTCATCGTCTGAGTTTCAATAATTAGATTTCAGCCCATAAAAGAAACAACGTGATTGTTCTTTAAAAAAGAATGATGGAGCTATTTATTTTTAAAAAGCTCCCTGTGGCGGCCATATTGGAAGCACACATTGTCTGCATAGTCTTTATGGCGTCTGGAAAGAATGGGTGTTAATGTCCCAGGGGCCTTGCATCTCATTACAACCTCTGCCCCATCTAATAGTAAAGAGATAACTCGTACACTGAGATGACTCTGCTGACCTCATCCACTAATGATAACATGTTGACTCTGCTGACGCTGTTCTCTGAATATGAGATGATTTTGCCTCCTCATAATATAAAGATGGCTCTTCTAACATTGCACTGTGATGATGAGATGACTCTGCTGTCTCCACCCTCTAAAGATATTGGTAGCTCTCACTGCACCCATTGATGATAATGACATGACTCTGCTGACCCCACACTTGAATAATAATGACATGACTCTGTTTACTCCGCTCTTAAATGATGATGAGATGACTCTGTTGGCCTCGTCCTTTAATGAAATTAGATGACTCTGCTGACCTTGTCCTCTAAAGATAGCGAGATGACTCTGCTGAGCCCACCCTTTAATAATAATATGACACTGTTGACCCCACCTTTAAATGATGATGAAATGACACAACCTTTAATGAATATGAGATGACTCTGTTGACCCAGCCCCCTGATTTTCATGACATGACTCTGCTGGCCACATCCTCTAATGACAATGAGATTGCCCTGATGACCTTGCTCAATAAGGGTAATGAGATGACTCTGCTAACCCCACCTTTTAATGATCACGAGATGAGTCAGATGACCCCACTCTTTAATGGTCATGAGATGACTGTGCTGACCTCACCCTTTAATGATAATGAGATAACTCTGATGACTTTGATTGCTAAAGATAATGAGAAGACTCTATAAACCTTGTCCACTAAGCATAATTAGATAATTAGACTCTGCTGACCCCATTCACTAAAAATAATGGGATGACTCTTCTGACCCCCTTCCTCAAGTGATTGGGAGATTACTCTGTTGTCCTTGATGACCTTGCCCTATAAGGGTAATGTGATGACTCTGCTGAACCCACCCTTTAATGGTCATGAGATGACTATGCTGACCTTGCCTTTTAATGATAATGAGATGACTTTGACCTCTAAAGATTAGAAGACTTTATCAACCTTGCCCACTAGCATAATTAGATTAGATTAGACTCTGCTGATCCCACTCCCTAAAATTAATTAGATGAATCTGTTGACCCCATGCTATAATGATCATGAGATGACTCTGCTGACCTTTCCCATTAATAATGTGATGATTCTTCTGACCCCATCCTCAAATGATCATGAGATGACTCTGTTGAATATATCCTCTAATGATAATGAGATGACTCTGATGATCCCACCCTTTAATGATAATGAGATGACTCTGCTGATCCCACCCTTTAATGATAATGAGATGACTCTGCTGATTTCACTCTTTAATGATAATGAGATGACTCTGCTGATTTCACCCTTTAATGATAATGAGATGACTCTGCTGATCACACCCTTTACTGATAATGAGATGACTCTACTGATCTCACCCTTTAATGATAATGAGATGACTCTTCTTATTTCACTCTTTAATGATAATGAGATGACTCTGCTGATCCCACCCTTTAATGATAATGAGATGACTCTGTTCATCCCACCTTTTAATGATAATGAGATGACTCTGCTGATTTCACCCTTTAATGATAATGATATTGACTCTGCTGATCCCACCCTTTAATGATAATGAGATGACTCTGCTGATCCCACCCTTTAATAATAATGAGATGACTCTGCTGATCTCACCCTTTAATGATAATGAGATGACTCTTCTGATCCCACCTTTTAATGATAATGAGATGACTCTGCTGATTTCACCCTTTAATGATAATGATATTGACTCTGCTGATCCCACCCTTTAATGATAATGAGATGACTCTGTTGATCCCATTCTTTAATGATAATTAGATGACTCTATTGAGTCTGCCCT
This sequence comes from Rhinella marina, assembly GCA_900303285.1. Taxonomy (NCBI): domain Eukaryota; kingdom Metazoa; phylum Chordata; class Amphibia; order Anura; family Bufonidae; genus Rhinella; species Rhinella marina. The sequence goes on along the minus strand of ONZH01030887.1, from coordinate 47,226 downwards.
CTAATGTAAAGAGATTATTGCTGACGTCACCCTCTAATTGTATTCCTTATGCCCCTTTCACACGAGCGGGAGACTCGCATGTCTCCCGCAACGCATCTACAGGGCTGGACTCGGCACTGACAGGGATCGCATAGCATTATACGCGATCCCAGTCAGTGCCGGAGTCCAGCCCTGTATATGCGTTGCGGGAGACATGCGAGTCTCCCGCTCGTGTGAAAGGGGCATTATAATAATCACATGACTCTGCTGACCTTGGCCTCCAATCATAATGAGATGACTCTGGTGAACTTTCCCTCTAATGAGATGCCTGTGCTGACCCTGGAAAATTTCAGGATTATTTAAGGTGGATCATAGTCACCCAAAAAAAATATACCAAAAACATATGTATAAACGTCTAATATGTAATTTACAGATGATTCATTCCCTTTAATTGAACGCCTGCTTTTTATGCTGGAAAATGTCTTTTATCAATACATTGAACAGCACCTATTGATCTTGGCCTGGAGGGCAGGTTTATCTCCCAGTAAGAGCCTTGCCTTTTTAATTGCTGGAGGTTAGTCAAGGATAAGAGACAGGTATTGCGCAAACGCTGAAACATTTACTGTTTTAACATATACAATAATCGCTGAGGTCGTTCTCTCGCAGACAACTATGGAAACAGAGCATTAAACTTCACTGAACTGCGAGGCTTCGTTACTGATGTCTCCTCCAGAGAATGTACCGAGCAGGCAGCCATACATTTGGTATGCGTTCCGACTTTCCCCTAGCATAAAATACTTCATGCACACAATGGTGCTTGTAAATCACACGAGTATAACCATTAAAAAATATATTTTTCCGATTTTTTTTTCCCATGGATTCCATGGACATTGACTCATTTTTACCAATGTACCTATTAGGAAATATCACATATTCTATTCCTTCATTTTTTAGTAATTAGAGCTGAAGAGACTCCAATAACACAGAAATCACTAGAATTAATGGGGTTCAAATTTTTAAATTTTAAAATCCTTTATTAGGATATTCTGAATTGGGGTCTCCAATGTAATGAACCTAGAGAGGAGAAAGTAGCTGCAAAGTTGATCTTTTGCTTTGGACTTAGCGCTTTCTTTCATTCGTTACTTAAACAGTCAATTGATTTCAGTTGTGTAATACTGGCCATAGTATTATGACAGTGGATGACCCCAGCCCCCCTCATGGCCGGTCACATAACAATCTGATGGTCTAAGCACTAAGTAATTGTAGGAGCATCCAGTACTTATGCACCTGGTTAACAGCCGTCGGCGCCCTTCTTAATTCAACTATATTGCCGTCCTCAGGACAATGATACAGTGGAATACTGTGGTGAAGGTGGCAGTATTTTATACTGCACTGTGGTATTTGGTTCTGCTAGGTCGGTATTTTTGCTGCCCTACCAACAGTACTTCTGTTTTCCCGTCTTCTGTCAATTTGGACCTGCCTACAACACGAGGCCACTTTTAGTTTTTTTTCCACTTTCAGTTCCCAGTCCGCCCATGAAATTATCCAAAACACAGACAGCCCCCTTTAATTTTTCTTTATAGCATCTGCCGAATAAGAGTTTACTGTAATGGGTTGTCCTCTGCTTCTTGTTAATATACTGTACATTCAGTTAGGAAGAAGTGGGCAGGGAGTCTGGCTGCAGGACCAGACTACACAGGGTATGTTATTTGTAGTCTGTAACCATGGAGATACATAAGTCTTCATAGAGGCTGTATACAGAAACAGTAGGAGATATTGAATTGAGGCTATTTGCAAATTTACATAAATTTTTATGTGTATCAATAGCAAAAATAATGGTTCCACAACTCTTAAAGGGCTTGTCCACTTTAAACTACTGCTTTTCATGTAGCAGGTTACTTAAACCCAAGTTAACCCCATTCTCAAATGTTGGCCAGTGCGCCATGTTCCATTGAAGTTCATATTAAGCAGGTATACTTCCACACCTTGGGAATGAAAGCCATCACTTTGTTTACTTAAAGATTTTAATATTGATGACAATGAAGGGAAGGCTGCTCTTGAACGGAGCACGGCCTTTTCTTCAACCAGTTGACCAGCGGGGTCGCAGGTGTCGCCGATCTCATATTGATGACCAATCCTGAAAATAGGTCATCAATATTAAAAAATCACAGAAAACCCCTTATAACAGTTTAAAGATACTTATTGATATATTTTATTTACAAGGTCAATTGGTTATGCCTTGTATGCATCAGACATAAATAATCCATCCCGAGCAGCCACAATCACTGAGATCCCTGAACACTCATCATTATATTACAGTTCTACACATCTGCAGCCCTTATAATCCTGCTTCTAAAATCTTGGAGAACCCCTTTAACTTCAGATTGTAGTCATTTATGCCACTAAAGTTAATGCCTTTATATTTGCCTTGAGAATTTTCCAAAATGGTGATTTATGCCGTGTCAAAATATTAGGACAGATCATTTGTATCTTCTTGGTGGAAGTCTCTATAGTCCAGACCAAACTTCTCAGAGTTTTTGAACCTGTCCTAATGACATCATAGAAAAATACTTTAGGAGCCCACCCCCATTAGGCTTCATTCACACATCCGTATTTTTCTTTTCCAGATTTTCAGTCCGTTTTTTGCGGATTCGTGTTTCCGCAAAAACCTTCTGTTTTTAGCAATTGTACATCCGCATCAGTTCCATTTTTTTCCACCAAAAAAAAGGAAGGAAGAATATATGTTGGTAGGGTATTTCTTTCTATTTCCTGGAAACGGATCCGCAATTGCGGATGATATGCGGATGACATATTGATGCATTCCGCATATCATCCGCATTTTTTGCGGACCCATTGATTATAATGGGACCACGGACCGTGGTGGACAAAAGTAGGACAAGCTCTATCTTATTTGCGGATCCGCATAACGGAACGGAACAATGGAAGCAGACAGTATATGGAGTGCTGTCCGCATTTTTTCAGGACCCATTGAAATGAATGGATCTGCATCCTATCCGCATGATTTGCGGATCGGATGCGGATTGGATCAGGAAAGAAAAACAGGACGTGTGAATGGACCCTTAAAGGGGTCATGTCATCTCAACATCGCCTTTCCAGATGCCCTGTTGGTACATATGGACATCATAAGGGTAGGTCCTCATATGAATGACTTGTAATGCTACATTGCGCTACTGCCATGGAAATGTACGGGCCGTCACAACTTCTCTTAGTCATGATAGCAGATTCTGGAGGGTTTCTGAAGCCAGATCATCTCTTTTCCGGATCAGCACCGCTGGGCACCAAAACCAAGGAGACGAGGTGTCTAGCTGTCTGGAAGGAAACACATTTTGCTGTTTTCATGAGGTAATTACGTTTTTTCCATTGGGTACTAATTTTAGCTCTACCTAGTGGGATGTAGGGTTTAGGTGGGGGGTGCTAGGCTCCACGCATTACTACTGTTTGATCCCACAGGACTTATGTCTACACGTTGTCTAATCCAGATAACCCCCTTCAGTAAATATGGATTTTTCATGCCTTTTAGAAATGGAAGACGTGCATTTATCCAAAGACCGGAGACAGATGCAGAAACAAGAAAAGTAATGTTATAGTAACCGCCATAAATAGCTTCATCATGACAATATAATGCAGGTCGGCAGTGGATGAACTGTCAGGACATAAAATTCTTTCCATCCATGAATAAAGACCCCTGATAACATCAGGCCCATAGAAGCAAAGACTAAAAAAAAAATCTATGCACAGCACATAAACAATAGGTGAAACTAATGGCCGCCATAGACATCAAAAGTGGAAGGAGACAGCAATTAGGAACAGATGTAAATACTCCTATAAACAACACAAGAAAAGCGAGACGACTCGTGTAGCCTTCAACCAACTGGATGTATGGACTCCGAGCCTCACAGCATAAGGGCTCCTTATTCTATGCAACTTTTACACACGTGGACAAAATTGTTGGTCCCCTTCCATTAAAGTAACAAAAACCCACAAAGTTCGGTGAAATAACTTGAAACTGACAAAAGTAATAATAAATAAAAAGTTGCTGAAAATCAACTAATGAAGATCAGACGTGGCTTTTGAATTGTGGTTCAACAGAATAATTTATAAAACAAACTAATGAAATTGGCCTGGACACAAATGATGGTTCCCTTAACTTAATATTTTGTTGCACAACTTTTTGACTGCAATGAAGAGATTTCTGTGACTCTCAGTGAGACTTCTGCCCCCATCCACAGGTATTTCGGCCATTCCTCATGAGATACCTGCTCCAGATGTCTCAGGTTTGAAGGTGCCTTCTTCAGGCTGAAAGTTTCAGCCTCTTCCACAGTTGTTCAATAGGATTGAGATCAGGGCTCATAGAGGCCACTTCGGAATAGTCCAATGCTTTGCTCTCAGACGTTCTTGGATGTTTTTAGTTGTGTTTTGGGTCATTATCCTGTTGGAGGACCCATGACTGTGACTGAGACCAAGCCTTCTGACAGTGGGCAGCATGCAAGTATTTAGCTCCAGAATACCTTGATAGTCTGCACAGATTCTAAACATCCTGTGCCAAATACATCGAAGCAGCCCCAAAATATACCCGAGCCTCCTCCATGTTTCACAGTAGGTACAAAGTTCTTTTCTTTCTATGGTCCATTTTTACACCTGTGAACATAAAGCTGATTTGACTTGTAAAAAAACTCCAGTTTTGTCTTATATATCCAAATGGCATTCTCCCCAAAGATTAGCATTTTGCCAAATTCCAAATAATTTGCTTTCGACACTTGTTTCCTTCTTGGTAATCTTCCATTAAGTCCACTTTGGCTAAGACAGAGACAGATGGTGTGATCTCATGTACCTTGGCCTTGGGGTTCACCTCTAATCTTTTTGGAAGTTGTTCTGGGCAAATTGGTTACCATTCATATTATCCATCTCTTCAATTTGTCATCAATTTTCCTCTTGCAGCCACGTCCATGGAGGTTGGCTACAGTCCCATAGACTTTAAACTTCTGAATAATATGTGTAACTGTTGTAATAGGAAAAAAAGGGGTCAGTCAGCACATCCAATGTGCAGGTGCACGCTGCCATGGCTAGAGACTCAAAGGAAAAAAACACAATGCAGCAGCACTGCAAACACAATGCAGCAGCAAACCAAATACTGTACAACAATGCCACAGTCATGGAAAATATTCTGGTGCTAATGCTACGCTTATTTAGTAAAATTGAGATTCTTGGCAAATTATTTGGTACAAAATTATTTTGGCCCGGCTGCCAGACGTCAAGGCGATCTCTTTAAGATGGGAACCTAACACTAATTCCTACCTGTTATGTGCCATAATGGCTACCATAAAATTCAGGGAGTGTTGGTTCCACATGCATGCTGGGTCCACTCTGCCTTTACCATTTTTGGTGCCTTAAAGGCCTCCATTAAATCCAGGGATGCAGGTACCAACAAGCATGCTGAGCCCACTCTATACCTCTTCTGGTGCCTCACAGCTTCCAATGCTTATACTAAGAGCAGGATACAGCTTTATACTTACTCTGATTAAAATCAGCCTATGGGGCAGGCAGACTTATCAGGAGTGCAAGACTGGCTGGAGTAGCCACACCTCCAGATCAGTATAACTGCAAAAAAAGGGGGTCAGTCAGCACATCCCAATGTGCAGAGATGGATGGCGCGATTTGACACTGATGTACCTTGACCTTGGAGTTCACCTCTGATATTTTTGGAAGTTGTTCTGGGCTCTTTGACTACCATTCATATTATCCGTCTCTTCAATTTGTCATCAATTTTCCTCTTGCAGCCACGTCCAGGGAGGTTGGCTACAGTCCCATAGATCTTAAACTTCTGAACAATATGTGTGACTATAGTAACAGGAATATCAAGCTGTTTGGAGATGGTCTTATAGTCTTTACCATTAACATGTTTGTCTATAATTTTCTTTCTAATCTCCTGAGACAACACTCTCCTTAGCTTTCTTTAGTCTATGTTCAGTAGTGTGGTGCCCACCATGATACCAAACAGCACAGTGACTACGCTTCACCCTGTAAATAGGAGGACTGTCTGATTCTAAGTTTGAAGACACCTGTGATGCTAATTACAGGACACACCTCAGTTTAAGGACCCTTGCACATGACCGTATGCCCTCCGAGACATACGATCAGTGAGCGGGCCATATGTCCCAGAGCAGCATTGATTGGCACATGGGAGGGCAATGCAACATAGATGACAATGATGCTGTGCACGTCGGGCCGCCCGTGGGACTATTGTCCAGCACTCATATGATCTTATGATGTGCACAGTATCATTGTAATCAATGATGCTGTGCGCTCCCGTGCGCACGATCAAAGCCGCTCCGGGACATATGGCCTCCACTACAGTTTTGCGACTTGGTGGGTTAGCCTGGTGGAACACAGGCCAAGTATTGCAAATACTACAAGTAGAAGCTCCGGCTACAGGTCCTTTGGCACTGCAGCCCTGTGCCACCTTCTCCTTTTTTTTTTAGAGCTTGAGGTCTTGCAGGAACTGGACCCCTTTTGCTTATCCATTCCAGACATTTTCACTTCACTCTCTGGCCCTGCAGCTGGTCTTTGTCTTTGTCCTTGTCTCTCTTCCTGTCTCTCTCCCTTTTTCTCTCCCTGTCTCTATCCCTCTCTCTCCCTGTCTCTCTCTCCCTGTCTCTCTCCCTGCCTGATTAATTACTAGCCCTGCACTTGCCCTGCACTTGCCCTGCAGTATCCCTGATGTGTAATATGTATTCCCTGAACAATTACACCCCAATTTCAACAACACAGGTCTCATTCTCTCAGAACTTCACGCACAGTGCTTCTGCTCATCTCAGCAGTCGCAGCAGAAATAATGTGTCACTGGCTGACCGAGCCTGAGCCAATCAGAGCAAGCTCTGCTCACTAGGTCAGGTGACTGCTTTCTTCCCAGGCTTTTGCGCACCAATAATGAACTAACAGTAAAAGTTTGCTAATTACTTGTATTCGTACACAACAGCGTATAGAGTAACTTGTACGTAGCATTAGCATACAATTTATTGGACAAGTACGTAACGAATGCGTAGAAAGCCTTAGGAACATTTTCGAATCTTAATGGAGCGAATCATCTAATAGATTCGCTCATCTCTATTGGAAAAGTATTGTTATTCACGCCTTTTGATATGAGAATATATCACTTCTCCTTAGATCTTATAAACATCATTAGAAAAGTAAAACTTCTCTGCCGGTTTGATGTCCATTTGTAAATGGAAAGTCTTAAGCCGCACGTCGGAACACAAATTGCTATAATGTTTCATTGTCTCATAGATTTATTATACTCGGGAGAATATCCCATATAAGGGGCAAGTGAGGAGTGAAGAGAAGGAGCAGCTCAGTAAAAGGAAATGAACCACAATGTTTCATTCATCAATCCCGAAATATCTGAGAAAAAAAGCACAACAATCCTGAATTTATAAAGAATAATGAAAATTATAAAAGCAGCTACACAGAAGATTTATACATGTGTGTGTATTGTGCTGTGCAAAAGTTTTATGCAGGTGTAGAAAAAATGCTGCTCGGTGAGAATGCTTTCAAAAGGAGAAGTGTCAATAGTTTACTTTTATCAATTAAAATGCTAAGTGAATTTAAAAACAAATGGAAATCTAGATCAAATCAATAGTTGCTGTGACACAGATCTTCTATGTATATAGGCTTGCTCAAATCCATCTGTGTCTTCATGTCATCCCAGACAGACTGGATGATGTTCAGATAAGAGCTCTGTGGAGGCCATATCCTCACTATTCTGCTTGTGGAGTCAATGTGTACATACATTGACTGCAGAATAATGAGTGCAGCTCTGGAGTATAATACAGGATGTAACTCAGGATCAGGACAGGATAAGTAATGTATGTACACAGTGACTGCACCAGCAGAATAGTGAGTGCAGCTCTGGAGTATAATACAGGATGTAACTCAGGATCAGTACAGGATACGTAATGAATGCACACAGTGACTCCACCAGCAGAATAGTGAGTGCAGCTCTGGAGTATAATACAGGATGTAACTCAGGATCAGTACAGGATAAGTAATGTAATGTATGTGCACAGTGACTGCACCAGCAGAATAGTGAGTGCAGCTCTGGAGTATAATACAGGATGTAACTCAGGATCAGTACAGGATAAGTAATGTAATGTATGTACACAGTGACTGCACCAGCAGAACAGTGAGTGCTGCTCTTCAGTATGATTTAAACTGTACCGTGCTTATGTTCTGTTGTTGGTAGTCAAAGGGTTCTATTTCATTTCATTATATTCTGGGGCCCAATGGGATTGCATAAGTATATGTTACACACTGATTATAATCTGCTGTATATATTAGTCAAATGTCATTGTCTCAGAGCAGAGTAACTTTATACCAGATCCCAACCATCGGCCACTGCACACCCTCAGTGCTTGAGCATAACATACTGTAGGTAAACTAGGACAAGACTGGAGATGTGAAAGGAGTTGTTTGGCCCTGAGTTCTGGCATGTCGAGGGGTTCATATCTTTTTACACCAAAGGACATTTTTATAACAGTTTCCACCCATCCCAGAGAGATAGAAATTAATGCCTGACACATTGTGGGGAATTGTCACTCAACACCTCTAAAGGTCAGAAATGATATTTGTGCATTTGATCCTGAGATGGGAGTGAAGTCACACATTGTGATGATTTGCTCAATTACTCTTTAACATGGGGCTTTCAGACTGTGTTAATGGCTTTGGCACAAGTAGATAATTGACATATCTCACATAAATGTAGTAAACACAGTCCAAAGAATTACTGATGAATAGTGTAAAAAGAGGTATAGTTATATGATCTATATAATGCATTCTATAAAAGCAGAATATGGCAGTAGATCAAATAGGATTCTAAGAATTATTAAATTATAGGAAAATATGTACAAGTAATAGTGTTGAGCGAGCATGCCTAGGCTCGGGTCCGCTCGGTGTTTGCCCGAACACCACGTGTGCTCGAGTGCGATGCTCGAGTATGCTACTGCGTACGAAATTGTATGCTAATGCTATGCATTGTACGCTAATGTGTACGAATTCAGATAATTAGCGTACTTTAACGAGTGAAAGAGGAGAATTTGCGATTCTGACCTTTTCCTATGAACCTGACGCCCTCCCCTCATCCGAGCAGGGGTGCCTGGTCTTCTCCCATTGACTTACATTGTGCTCGGGTGCTCTGTAGAGCACTCGAGCATCACCAAATGTTCTACCAGAGCACCCGAGTACACGAGCACTTTGGTGCTCGATCAACACTAACAAGTAAAACACATACAACTGAAAAAAAGATTTGTTGTATGCACCACACAATGTTAAATCTCTTTAATACTGCTCAATATGACCAAAAATACAACTACCATATCAATTTCTCGAGAATTTAACTACTATAATACTGCTTCCCATGAACAAGAAAATAATTTCTATAATACTGCTCCTATGTACAAGAATATAACTACTATAATACTGCTCCTATATAAAAGAATATAACTACTATAATACTGCTCCTATGTACAAGAATATAACTACTATAATACTCCTCCTATGTACAAGAATATAACTGCTTTAATACTGCTTCTATGTACAAGAATATAACTACTATAATACTGCTCCTATGTACAAGAATATAACTAATATAATACTGCCTCCTATGTACAAGAATATAACTAATATAATACTGCCTCCTATGTACAAGAATATAACTACTATAATACTGCTCCTATGTACAAGAATATAACTGCTTTAATACTGCTTCTATGTACAAGAATATAACTGCTATAATAACTTTGGAGGATGGCTGGGGATCTGGATCAGTGTATTTTTCTATCTTTACAATAGGTTGCTATAATAATGTTATATTATTTATCTGTCTTTTGGTTAGTTCTTTGGCTGTGGCTACTGGTGGTCTTTTACTATGTATGAGATAAATCAGATGTCTACATATCTTGAGTAGATGACTCGGGCTATTGGAGACTCTCAGATTTTCATTAGTTAAATTAAAGGAGGCTGTGGGCTAATTGGATACGTGGTTCTTGACTGCAGCACTGCTGAAACCTACTGGATCATGACCTCTCCATGTGTGTGTATCCTTAGATATGTACGGAATGTTCAACTGCTTGGCTTCTCAGTCCAGGGTGCGATGTCCTTCTACATTTTGTAGTGGATTTCTCTGCAGGTCACCTGATGTAGTCACACTATACCCAGTGATCTCTGTGGTCCGGGCCATCTCTTTAATGAGCGTCCCGCACAGGATGATTTCTGGATGATGTCACTCACTAGAACTAAGCATTGTTAATACAGAGAGTAATAATTAATGAGTCAGTGTGAGGGTGATAATGAATGGTTTATTTTCTGACTATAAGGTAGCTATGGGGAAATAATTACCTTTCTAGGAATTTAAAAAAAACCTGCTCAAGGCGGTTTTCCACTCCCTAAATATAAAAGTCTATGGGTGCAAAATTAAAAAAAAATAAATAAATAAATTAAAATTCGGCCTTAGCTTTTCTGCAGTGTCGCTCGTTGGGTCCTCACTGGTCATTGGTTTGTCTGACCATGTGATGATGACAAGTCACCTGAGTACTATGACCTCAGCGCTGATGCCATCATGTCACTGAGGTCTAATAGGAAGACTGGTAAATTGGAGGAATGTGAAGGAGCAGACATGAATACACTGGTGCAGATTTATTATGGATGTCTAATAGATTTGGGGCAGTCTTTGAGCAGTCAGTGCACCAAAAATTTAGTTTATGGCAATTTTGGGCTGGGGTAGTTTCCAGCTGTAGTTTATAATGTTTTTTTGTGATGACATATGACCAATGTGTTGGGCTGTGGTGGCCCTGTCTTCTCTCTGTGCACTTTGAAATCACAAAATAGGATTCTTGTCCCAAAAAATCTTGACACACCGGGTTTTGATAAATCCCCCCTCCCAAATTAAGCTGTAATACCAAGCACAGCCACTATACACTAGATGGCGCTGATACATTAGGGATCTTTTGAATGATCTTGCCTCTTCGAACGGCTGATCAGCAGGTCTGCCGGGAGTAAGAAATAGACCGATCTGATAATGATAACAGATCCTGAGGATAGGTCGTCATCAATATATAATTCATTGGGCCCTATAGCAAAAATCAGAATTGGGCCCCAATGTCTGGATGCACCAGATCCCTCAGAATATCCCATCAGACAAGTGACTGCATTTATTATTTTGTGTTCTGTGCTGATAGGATGTAACCTGCTGATTATTAAGATCGATCCTCTGCCTAGAGAATCATCATCCATAGGTTACCGTATAATGAGAATAGCAGACATAAGACAAATCCAGAATTGGCCTTGAATCAAGTGATTTTTCTTCTTTGGCAATTTTTCACCTTAATAGCCTGTTATCATCCATTGATGTTATACTGAGGTTCACATACTTGCAAAAGGCGGACTTTTCCTGCCCGCCTTTCTGGTGATCTATCCTGGCTTAGCTCCTGACCTGTGTCACAGTCACAATCAGAGACTACTCCAGGGACTGTGACCTGAGGATTCCCTGAAGCTAAGACCAGATCCCTGCACGAGGGTTAAAGGATGAATACCAGAAGCTCCTAGACTCCATGGCCCAGTGTTAATCAGATTGCAATTTTGAGTCAAGTTACTGTCAAGTACCTGAGCTGCACCATGAGCTAGGCACCACATCTCCCCCCAAACTTTGCTGCGGTGCAGAATAGTGCATCACTCAGTGCCACTCCGGTACAGATTCTAGGCCTTCTATGCAGGAAGAATCTAGTAGAACTGGGCAGAGTCTTCTTTATGCCACGCCATCCTTGCAATCAGTTGATCGTTGTCCATCCTAAGGAATAAGTGACCATATAATACATGGTGAGGAGTCCTTCATAAAAACTGTGTGACAACCCTGTTGGAAACTGATTTTGGTTGTCACACAGCTTACTCTGTGCTGGGGCCTTAGACCTAAGGATATAAAATTTGCATTTGCGTCAAAAAAGGAAATAGAATAGTAAATCATCAAAACAGCAATTTTCCAAATTTGCTTCCACATCAAAAGCTGATCTTCATCAAGCCGGGTATTAAAGCCGAATGTTTGATGTGGGTCGCGGTAACAACAATAGGCATTCTGTCCGTGTAACTGGAGCGGTCCCTGAGAGCACGGCAGTCCTCCCGAATCTGTCCGGCGCTCCTATCTCCAGAGAGTATTACAGGGCTGCAATTATCATCATAGTCATGGAAATCGACTGCTGCAGAAATCCTCCCACCTCTATGAGCGTCTCCATCGCTAAAGATTTTACCTTCCGCGTTAAAATGACAGAAAACGTCTCTTTTCTGCTGTCAGGGTTCAATTCTCAGACATTCCTGAAGCATATGAATTATGTTACTTTTCAAAGAGTGACTCGCAGATGTTTCTCATATTGCCTTACTGTTTCCTTGTGTTCTGCGGCGCTGAGAGGGACCGGGGTGATTAACCCTAAGAGCCCGACACAATGTTGCAATTTTCTTTTTGGTGTCACCCTGCTTGTCTAGTGACTGACATTGCAGTATAGAGGAGTGTATAGGTACAAGCAGTCCCACTGAAATGAATGGGGCGGCTTGGGTGTAATTACACCTACTCACCACTACCCTGTTACGGCGAGCAGGTAAACAATGAAGAGGAGGCAGCGCTGGCATGGCGCGCACCTCATCTTCAAACAGCTAATCGGCGGGGGTGTCGGACCCTAGCTGATCTGATATCCTGAGAATAGGTCATCAATAAATATAACTCGGAGAACCCCTTTAATGGATTGATGGTGTCCTCAATGCTGAAAAATACAGGCAGATATGCAACATGCTGCCTCCCAGGGCCAATTGTGTCCCAGGTTTATCAGAATTCTGAGTGGTGTGGTGCGGCCTCAATAGTTTTCTATGTGTGTCATGGTGCTCCTATCTGGATACTATCGCTCCCCAGGGTTAGGCTCTGAAGCAATAAAGGGGATGTTAGTGGTGGAAAAATAGTCGAGTCCTGACTTTTATAAAGTTCAGCAGCTTTACTTGAATCACCTTGCATCCATACCAGAAGTGGTGTTTCTCTTGGTTCCAGCAGGTTTTGGCCTAAACTGGCAGGCAAACATAAATATTCTGCTTCATCCTTCTCTGCTATGCTAAACTCGGCTTTAGTCTGGTTGCTGGATTTAGGGCTGTTCTGGTACCCTTGGAGTGGGATGCCTTTGGTTGTTGACCTCCTAAAAACACTGTGTCAGTTAATCTGTAAGGAGTCAGGGTGATTCTCCTCTCCTTACAACTCTAGACTAAACTAGACTGACTGAAAACTTCCTGTAGCCCCTCCCTTGGTAGGAATCTGGACTGGCCCACTTCTGCCCAAAAGGGGGGGAATGGAATGGTAAGTTCCATTCTATCTAAAGATCTCCCTGCCATATTCACTGCCACCTGCTGGTGAACCAGGCATATAACATGTAATACAACAAATACGAAGTACATAGCAGAACAATTAATGTACAGTGTAAGAGGACCTGGAATAAATATGCAGATGACATTATGCTTAGCCCATTAGAGACAGTAACAGGGTATGGGAGTGGTAATACCACTCTGCTGTATTATAGATCCATCATGTAATACCATCAAGGAGGTGTCTGATTGGCTCCAAATTTTTTCTGCAGCTGGACAATGACCCCAAACATGCATCCGATGTCATTAAGAGCTATCTTCAGCATGAAGAAGAACAAGGAGCCCTGAAAGTGATGATATGGTCCTAGAGCCCTAGAAGAACTGAGGGGATGTCACACCAGAAATTTCTCAGATGCGCGGCCACCAACCACCAACCTGACAAGTCTTCAACATGGGCAATGAATACCAGTGCTATGTTGGCAGTCCGTGCCCGCTGCAGCCTTGCTCTCCCCTGCAGGCATAGACGCCACGTTACTCATCCTGCCACGATCTGGCATTGCTCTCTGCCAGCGGTGATGTCAGCTGCCAGCATTCTTGACAATATATACAGACTGCGGCCTGCGCATCTTGTGCTAGGCCTCCCAGCCTGTTCTTTATGGCATTTTAAAGGGCTTACGAGCGCTTGTCCAAATGCTTCCCTAGCCAATGGCTGGCTGTCATTGGGTATTTTAGGCAACCTTCCCAGTCGAAGGGTGCCTGGGCTTTAGGTTCCTAGTGTTCTAGTTAAGGTATGCATTTTGTTTGTCTGCATGTGTACCATACATCTGTCTGTTCATTCACTCTGATTATCCACTGCTTGCCTTGACCATATCCTGTTTACCATTTTGAACATTTGCTTGCTGTTCCGACCACAGACCAGTTTCACGGATACGGACAAACTCCGGCTGTCCTGACCTCGGCCTGCCTCTGACTACATATATTGCCTGATCCCCTGATGCTTTGCACTGATGTCTCTGACCCCCAATGGGTCAGCTGCAACTACACCAGGACTTCTTAAAGAGGTAGTAGTTTGGTTGGTCCCTGCAGTGAAGTCCAGATCCCTGTATAGGGGTTAAAGGGTGAATATCAGGGAACTTCCATGGTAACTAGAGATGAACGAATGTATTCGCCGTTTCGTAGATTCGATACGAATCTTGGAAATTTTCCGCTGCAAAGCGAATCCGGATTTTTTGAGATTCGCTCCATTAGATTGTAAAATGTTCTTAAAGCTTTCTACGCATTCGCTACGTAGTTGTCCGATAAATTGTACACTAATGCTACGTATAAGTTACTTTATACGCTGATGCGTACGAATTCAGTTGATTAGCAAACTTCTACTGTTGGTTTGTTATTCGTGCAGGAAAAAAGCCCAGGAAGAAAGCGGTCACCTGACCTAGTGGGCAGGGCTTGCTCTGATTGGCTCAGGCTCGGTAAGCCAGTGATGCATCAGTTGTGCTGCGACTGCTGAGACGAGCAGAGTTTAAATTAGGGTGTCATTTTTCTGGGAATCGATATTACATATCAGGGATACTGCAGGGCAAGTGCAGGGCAAGTGCAGGGCCAGTAATTAATCAGGCAGGGAGAGAGATAGGAAGAGAGACAGGGAGAGAGACAGACAGGGGGAGAGACAGGGAGAGAGACAGGGAGAGAGATAGGGAGAGAGACAAAGACTAGCTGCAGGGCCACAGTCAAGTGAAAAATGTCTGGAATGGAAAAGCAAAAGGATTCCAGCCAGACCTCGAGCTCCAAAAAAAGGAGAAGGTGGCACAGGGCAGAAGTGCCAAAGGAGCTTCTACTTGTAGTATTCGCAATACTTGGCCGGTGTTCCACCAGGCTAACCCACCAAGGCGCAAAATTGTAGTGGAGGAGAAAGCGGATGAGGTAGTGGAGTGGATGGCACGCTCATCTCAGTCTCAGCCGGATGATCTGCTGTCATCTGCTGATACAGTATCCATATGTAGCCAGGGGTCAGACTCAGAACGCAATAGCTAGACAATAGTACGCTGAGGATTCGTACTCAATTTGTACGCTCATGTGTACGAGTTCAAATAAGTTGCGTACCTTTAACAACTGTACGTTCGTTATTAGTGCGCAAATGTTCACAAAACACCACATAATAACATATGGTTTGTATGCAGATTCGCCAAATAGCTTCACATGAGGTATGAATCTTTTGAAAAATTCGCTCATCTCTAATGATAACGCTTTTAGGTTTAGCCCTAAGCCAAACTGTTTGACACAGTGGGTCCAAACCCCAATGTCCGTAACAGCCAGACACTACTTGTATGGTTAATGTGAGTTATTATTAAAGATGATTTGGACTTAATCTACAGGGATCCATTACTATAACGGGTTTAGAGAGTTTAAAAAAAAAAAACATTTGTCAATGAACATGAAAAGTCCTTTCATTGGGACAGAATGAATTACGCAAGGAGCAGGAGATACAATGTGTCTTGTTTCAAGCATTCCATTATGTTACATGTTCTAGGGCTGATCTCTTTACGTGTCACACGGATTGTTACATTGTTACATTGAGGCTCACAAATCTGTGTTTTCCGGCTGGGAACTTCTGAGACATATTTTCTCCCAAACGAAGTGAATTAAGAGGTCTCGATCCAATTTCCTCTAACAGGTGTCCTCATTAAAATGTGGTTGGCAGTCAATGCTACTGAAATTAAGGAGGAGATTCATTTAATGGGGTGAGGGGGGATGGACTGTCTCAGGGGACTGGTACTAACAACATCTGAGAGTTCAAGTCTAGGTCATTCGGTCAAGTCAGTGTTTTATCACGAAAGGTGATTACCATGTGAAAGCTGTTTAGTCATCCATATCAAATGTAATGAATAGGGGGGGGACCCCAGAATATATGTGTTCACACAGTCGGATGCTGAGTTTTAACACAATGTCAATGTTTACATAGCTGTCCTATGAGCTCAGCATAGAAATGTGACATATAGAGGATAGATGTCTCCAGAATCACATCCTGTCTATATGGCCCCTGTGCAGTGTAATATGGGACCTTCCTAAAGTCTCTTGTCCTACCAGATACAAATTCACATGATTAACACATGGGCCACTGAGTATCATAGAATGGACCCTTCTCAAACTTCTTGTCCTATTTGCTACATGTCCATATGATATCTGCATGGGCCCTTGGCAGCATAGTATGGACCCCATAATCTCTTTCCCTCAAAATGATGTCTACATGGTCCCCTAGATAGCGTAGAATGGGTCCTCTAATCTCTTACCCTACTGGCTACAGGTCCTGTTTATATCTATAGAGGACCCCGGGCAGTGTAGTATGGGTCCTCTAATTTCTCTACCCTACTGGCTAAATGTCCAGACAATATCTTCATAGACCCCTGGGCAACAAACAGGGATGGATTGGCCATAGACCTTACAGGGAAATTTCCCGGTGGGCCGATGCCCCAGGGGGCCGGCTGGGCCCTCCTCACGGCTGGCCAGTGGATGTTTTTGGTATTTGGCTCTGTTGGGGCGGTATAATGTGCTACAATATGGTATTTCTGGCCCTGCCTTACATCAATTTGGACCCAACTACAAAATGGGACCACTTTTAGTATTTTTTCCAGGGCCACTTGGCAACAAAGTATGGGCCCACTTTCCAATCTCTTATCCCACCAACTACTGTAAATGTCCAGATAAAGGGTACACGGGCCCCTGGGCAGCTTACTATGGGTCTTCTTCCAATCCTTTACCATATTGACTACATCTCCAGTTGATATTTACATGGTCCCCTAGGTATCGGAGTAATGGCCCTTCTCCAAATTCTTACCCTACTATTTACATATCCAGATGATATCTAAATGGGGCCTTAGGTTGCATAGTATGGGCCGTCCTCCAATCTCTTTCCTTGTTGGCTACTTTTGAGATGATATCTACGTTGGCCTTTGGGGAGCCTAGCATGGGGCCTCCAATCTATTACATACTGGTTGCATGTCAGATGAAATCTGGGCCCTCCTTCAATCTCTTTCAATATCCGGGGCTTCTTTTATCAAAAGACACTACTTTATTTGGGATGAAGAATATAATAGGACACTGGTGCCTTATGGATCAGCAGTAGTTAGGAGTGTAGTAGGTCCAGGTGGTGTAAAGATATCCATACATATTAGATGTCAGCCAGACCCATCAATTTCATGGGGATTGGATGAGTATTTAATGTGTATGGAGTTGTCATGACTTTCCCCAGATGACATGTCATCAACTCAACCAATGTGCAGAACCAGTGAGATAATCATAGCTTGGATGGAGTAAAATTAGAAATCCGGTGGAAGCAGGGGCGTAGCTACCGGGCCCAGGAGCCTGAGGGGCCCAAAGACCCTTGTGCTGCATAAGAAGACACTGGTCTTATAGAAAGTGCATGCTGGTCAAGTTACACCTCTGGCTGGAGAGAAAGGGTTAGATCAAGAATTTGGCATTGGGAGGCGGGGGGCTGTTTTGGCAGCATGAGGGCTATGTGCTTCCCTGGCCACAGAGCACTGAAGGAAGGGTGGGCCCAAGCTGCATTCTAGCACCAGGGCCCATGAGTCTTTAGCTACGACCCTGGGTGGAAGAGTGAGATATGCTGGCTTCTTGGCCCGCTGGACAATGGGCGTAAGAAAGGCACCAAGAATTTGGTGATTCGGGAGTTTCCTAAAACGTATTGTTGTATATGTTCCTGGGCTTATCTGGCACCTTTCTCCAGAGCATAGTTTTTTCCTTCCACAGGGTCAAGAGTTCTCTTTGATATCCCAGCCCAGGGGTAGGCAACCTCCGGCACTCCAGCTATTGTGAAACTACAACTCCCAGCATGCATACATGCTCTGCTCTTCTAAGAACTCTCATAGAACTGAATGGAGCATGCTGGGGATTGTAGTTTGACCACAGCTGTTGTGCCGAAGGTTGCTGACCCCTGTCCTAGCCTGTGAGTGGGTTCTTTGCTTTTCACCAGCACCTAGTAGCCCCCCAAATACATCCTTCAGGTTTCTTCATCTACCACATCTCTGTCCTCCAGAGGTCTACATCTCCTAAACTTCCCGCATCTTCTTCCTCTCCTGCAAATATGGTATTTTGGAAATCCTTATAGCCATCACCTAGAAACCATTTGTATCTACAGGGAAAACCAGAGCACAAAGAACTCAGTAACACCTATGTTTTCTACAGGTCCTGGAATTCTTCCCTCTATTGTGTAAGAAGCAAATTTGGGAAAGTTCCTGGTTATGTTCAAAGAAGAATTTTACTTTACTTAAGTTATCAAAGAAGAAGGAAAAAACCCTGAATCCACTGCGTTTTGCAATCTTGGACGGACTGCGCCCTTAATTCCATCCATCATAATAGACAGTTTGAAAGGAAACGGATAAGACAAACCCCAAGAAGATGGAAAGAATGTAAAACGAGGGCTATTCTGCAGCTATTAATGCCTCTGCGGTTTCTTCATTGTGACAATTACAGTCTGTTCTCATGCTTGCCTGCAGGCCACCGAAAATCAAATGCAGCTCTTGTTCCTGGTTAACCAGTCCTCGAAACCAGAGTCATGGTTTAATCTACAGCTGAGAGGAGCCAAAAATAGAAGCAGGGACCTGATGTCTCGCAGAAGTAGAATTTAGACGAGGGGGAAAAGGTTCCTGTTTCCCAAATTCACTGCTATTTTTATATGTTTTTTTTTTTAAATCTCCCCGTCATCAGCACAAGAATGTGAGCGAGGCTTTCCATGTACTTCTCCGTGCAGTGAGGTCGTATATCCCGCTGTTATTTGCTCCTGTAGATATCTTCAACATCATGGATGACTCTGTTATATGGGAGACACTTGTACAGTTGGGTTATAGAGTGTCAGCTTTGTGTACGCTTAATTTTGTGCAAAATTTTATGCGTTTTTTTTTGCTTGTGCAAATTTTATTCCTGCAATAAGATATAATGTTTGGAGACAGGAGGAAGGAGGTCTCAGCATGTTATTGCAAAAATCCTATAATTAATGCAAGTGTTGTATTGGTTTAAAATAAACTTGCAAGCACCGCCCCCTTTTTATTTAGGCCCCTCCTCCTGATTGAGACTCTTCCCCTGTCTATCTACAGCAGTTCCTTTAAATGTTCTCTCTGGAGGTTACACGTAGATTATTATAAGTCTGCCCTTCCTGTACTAGAAATGGGTTCTCAGTGCACTGACTGCCTGCTGAGCTTGTGCATGTGCACAGAAGCCAAACTGTACAAGCAGAGCTGCAGTGTAAAGCAAGGAAGCTGACGAAGCCTCGGTTCCAGGGATTTCTGTTTACTTGACGAGATGACGAATTATACATTTCAGACGGCTTCAGAATCCATTTGACAGAGTAGTTAAGCTGGAGTCACTGAACATAATGGAGCAGAGCTGCAGTGTAAATCATAGAGGACGGGCACAGCAATGTCCTGAGAATTTGAAATTAGAGGAAGTGGATTGTAGACCAAAATTTTGCATCTTAAGCATGCCCCCGTTCCTACGAAGCCACTTTCCTTTTAGATATTCCATATTGTACCAAATTTAGCCACATAGGTACAATTTACTCAAAAATCTACGACATTACTGAATCCAATGTCCCCTAATGTAAAAAACATAAATTACAAGAGAAGGGCACATCAGTAGAATGAGCCTTTGAAGGGATTGCAAATGGATTTTGTACTACCTTAGAACTCCAATAGGCAGTGCAGCTAAGCTGGAGTCATTGGTCATTGTTATAATGGACCAAAGCTAAAAAGATGTCTAAACTGAAGACAAGAAGTAGCAGAAATGCATCAAAGATAGGAATACACTGGAGACACATAACCTGTTCACACTAGAGACATGTAACCAGAATACAGAACCCATATTCTTTGCTCACTGGACCATAAGACACACCTAGGATATAGGTCAGATCAGACCTCAAAGCTCCATCAGACCTCAGATCAGACCCCCTTCCTGCTCAGACCCCCATCAAAGCCCCAAGCTCTATTAGACCTCTGTATCAGACCCTTCAGCTCAATCAGTCCTCAGACCAGACCCCGCTGCTGACACTCACTGCTCCCTGGTCTTCTGCCAGCCTAGCTCTGCACTGTGACCTGACGTCGCACAGCATCAGGTCATAGTGTGTGCCTACGTGCACTACGTCTTGACGCTGTACGCAGTCAGAACATGTGCAGTGAGGTGCCAGGAAGAAGACCAGGGAGCAGTGAGTACAGCCAGCGCAGCTGCATTGCCTATTGGAGTTCTAAGGTAGTCCAAAATCTATTAGACCTCTGTATCAGACCCTTCAGATCCATTAAACCTCAGATCAGACCCCTTTGTTCCATCAGATATCAAATCAGACCTCCAAGCTCCAGCAGATGAAAAAAAATAAAAAAATTAACTTACCTCTCCTGCTCCAAATGCCGCTGTCACTCACAGCTCTGTGGTCTTCTGCCAGCCTAGCTCTGCACTGTGACCTGAGGTCGCACAGCATCAGGTCATAGTGTGTGCCTACGTGCACTACGTCCTCATGGTGTACGCAGTCAGAACACATGCAGTGAGGCACCAGGAAGAAGACCAGGGAGCGGTGAGTACAGCCAGCTCTGATCCATCAAACCTCAGATCAGACCCCTTCGCTCCATCAGATATCAGATCTCATCTCAAAGCTCCAGCAGACAAAAATAATTAAAAATGTACTTACCTCTCCTGCTCCAAATGCCGCCGACACTGACCACTCCCTGGTCTTCTGCCAGCCTAGCTCTGCACTGTGACCGGTGAGTACAGCCAGCACAGCCCTTCATTCACCACTCCATGGGCCTCCAGCATACTGATGATAGCTTCTGTAATGGAAACTCTCATTAGTATTCACTCCAAAAAACGCACTGCAATTTTCCCCCTACCTAAGGGGCCAAAAATACAGGTATATCGTACTTTTAGGCAGGTCTTCAAAGAAGCTTCTGGTTTATCAAAATTCCTAAAACTGCTGCATTACAGCAATTTCTCAAAGACAGATGAGATGTGATGTAACTTGGAGCCTTGCAGATAAAGGGTTGTGTGTATTGATCAGTTTATCTCACCGCAGAGTTGACATGAGGTGAACATATTCCACAACAGCTTCCAAGTCAAGAGCCTCATCTGATGCGTTCATGCTCACTTAACCTCATCTTCATGGGTATTTGGCTTCAGTTATCTCCTTGAAGTTGATTCCATAATCTGAATGGTTCACGTCTGACCTTGGCTCAGTCTCCTGCAGACAATTATAAGATGTCATGGAAGACATTTCTCATGTGTGGTGAAGAAGATATGGTATGGATGTTTTTTGATGACCCTGATGGACTTCAGTGGGATCTGAGATGTAGCCTATTTTGCTTGCTTACCAGTCTTTACATCTCTTGTTTCCAGATTCTGGTGACTTGAAGTGCAGTATACAGTACTACGTAACACTCCCACGGCCATATACAGATCTTATATGATCCCCCACCCCACCTACTTTGGCAGTACAGGCATGTCCAACATTCTCAGGCAACAAGGAGAGCATAGCTCAACTCCCCAGCTTTTTGAATCATTAAAGAAGAACTCCGGCAAAAAAATTTTATTCCATGTCCTACTAGAAATGTACGTGAAGTAATCTGTAGTGAATGTCATTTTCTTAACAGTGGCTGTATTTGTGAGTTATATCTCCCTGATGTTTCTCATATGTGTCATGTGACCAGGAATCAGACTCACCAGATAACACAGCAGTCTAATTCTCTATGTATTCCTATGGAAGCCTCACTTTCAGTCTCATAGGAATGAATAGAGCAGTAACTGGCTTCCTGTCCTGGGTCAGTTGGAGGTCAGGGAGTTGGTCACATGACCCAGCTACAATTAGAAGAAAGGGAATAACTGACAAATACAGTCTCTGATAAGAAGAGTACATTCACTATAGATTACATCATGCTTCATGCATTCCCCATATAATAACAATTCTGGAACATCTATTCTTATGTCTCTATGTTGTGCCGTTCCTTTATTATTCCTGCTAGAAGTTATGAATGAATTGTTAGCAGTCTCCAGTAAGGGTACAGAGGGGAGGGTGTACCTGAACAGTGTCACTCTATCCAATCAGTGCTGCCATTGTCAGACTGTGCAGGGTACACACCCCCAACTTGTTACCTCCCCTCTGTACCCTTACTGCAGACTGCTAGCAATTCATTCATAACTTCTAGCAGGAATAATAAAGGAATGACACAACATAGAGCCATAAGAATAGATGCTCCAGAATTGTTATTACATGGAGAATGCATGAAGCTATTAAAACAGGCATGTCAGGAGCGGGGAGAGGGCCTCTTTAAGCAACAAGTGAACAGTCAGTTCTGGAGGTTAATGTGTTGGAAGTAGAGAAGATGGCCAAGAACCACATTCTGATATCTAGATGGCTGGGTCAGAGCATCTCCAAAATGGCAGATCTTGGGGAACGTTCCGGGTATGTAGTGGTCAGTACCTACCAAAAGTGGTCCAAGGAAGGGTGAACCACTGACAGGGTGATGGGTAGCCAAAGCTGATCAATGTGTGTGGGGTGAAAGCTAGCCCGTCTGGCCCAATCCCACTGAAGAGCTATTGCACAGCTAATTGCTGACAATGTTAATGCTAGCTCTAACAGAAAGGTGTCAGGGACAAATAGGTCATTGCAGCTTGTTATATATGAGGCTGTGCAGATGCAGACTGGTGAGAGGGCTTGTGTTGACCCCTGACCACCCTGTCCAAAGCCCACAACAGCTAAGACTAAACTCCATTGCTCCTTACTGTTCCTTACTGGATACTAGGGATGAAATCATTCCCTACTTGCAGTATTAACCCTTTTGTGGTATTAATACCACTAAGTGATTTCATTGCTCCTGAAGCTTCCACTTATATACAGTGATAGAACCTATGATGATATAACGCGGGTACCTTAAAATAACCATTTACAGGTATGTTCCATTTCAGTGTTGGCTCCAAAGCATTATCTGATCCTTGCTGTAGACTTGGTGACATGGGATGTGTTCTCGGAGGAAGTAGTTTTGTTGACAACTAACAGTCCTGACAACCAACAGTTCATTTCTCTCTCAGTCAGAGCTCTATGGCCGTATCCAGCACGGGCAGGAAAAGCTGTTGAGGAGATTAAGTCTGCTCCACATTCCGAGGATTTTATAACTTTATTTTAATATTACCATCAGGAAAAACCTTGTTTGAGAAACCTTTAGAATAGATTCTCTGTCAGCCAATGAAATCAAACACAAATCAGCAAGAATCAAGTTTTAGTCTGAGAATGTGCAAATGATATGTAACAGAGAGCCGGGGCCTTTCTGTAAGTCCAGAGATATTTTAGGATTTTTTACTGGTTTGCTTTCTCAAAAAATATCTGCTGACTTTAAGCACCAGTATAAGGGTCTTATTCCTGTTTGAGCAGGTTTGTTATTAGTGTCTGCCGTCCAGAGAAAATAAATGTAGCCGCTATTTCAGATACGTATCTGGGGAATCACAGTGACCTTGTTCTGCAACTTATTAAAAGTCGACTTGATCAGACAGAAAGCAAAAGCCGTGTATATCGCATTCCAGCGCGACTGGTACCGAGAACTGGTGTTTAATCAGCCTCCGTGTTAGGGAACTGGCTTCATGTAGAATTAGGTGAGAAAATAAGTTCACGGCTCAACAGTTTTGGTTGGAGTTGTCAGAAAAATACACAGGCGGCTTCTTAGGAGCTTGAAATTCACAAAGGCATGGCCGGCACTGAGCTGCTTCTCTGTCATAACAGTTACAATGTATCAATGCATAACTATTATTTATTTACTAATAAGAGTAGCAGTGTTTGATTTATAAAATCTAATAGGGATTAACTGAAACTGGAGATGAGTGAATGTATTCTAAGGAATCAATTTGTATCATCAGCAAGAGTTCTTCCCCTTGAGGGACTGTATCTGTAGGTAACGGAGCCCCCATCTGCCTCTTGATTGAAAGGGTCTGATATCTCACCCAGCACTGACAATCCTGCGTTTGCATGCTGCTCTGAGTAGCAGTGCAAACACAGAGGCTTTGTTTTTAGTGACTGTTCATGCGCTGCTAGCTGGAACTTTAGTCGTACATGTGTAATTGCTGCTCCAGTAGCAGAGCTTCTGCGCATGCGCCGCAACACAGAGCAACAGTGCAGGTGTCAGTCAAGAGGCAAGTAGGCACTTCATCAACTGCGGGGACATCTCACAGGTGAAGAGCTCTTGCTGATGAGACAAATCGATTTGTTAGACTAAATTTCCTCATCCCTGGTTTCAGTTCATCTATATTTCAAAATAACACAAAAATCTGACACTGCTACTTACCTGTTACATGTTTTACCTGTTATTACCCTAAAAAATCAAGAACAACTGTTTGGGTGTGTGTTGTGGGCTAGCCTGCGGTGCAGCACAACAGCTTAAAGGGGTTGTCCCATGAAAAATATTCTATAGTTTTCAAACCAGCACCTGGATGTGAATACTTTTGTAATTGCATCTAATTAAAAATGTTGTATAGCCACTGAGTTATTTGGTAAAATGTATCTGTATAGGGCCACGTAATTTCTTATCCTTTGACCTGCTCACTGAGATGGCCGCACATGCTCAGTTTCATCCTTCAACTCCCTCCTGAGTTGTGATAGGGAGAGCTGAGACACACCCCCCTGAGCTGTGATAGGGAGAGCATGGACACGCCCCCTGAGCTGTGATAGGGAGAGCTGAGACACACCTCCTGAGCTGTGATAGGGAGAGCATGGACACGCCCCCTGAGCTGCAGCAGAAAAAACACCGCCCTTCAGTTATCAGCTTGATATAAATCTAGCAGAGCAATGAATGAGGAGATCTCTGGATCCATGTGAGGTACAGGGCTGGTTCTAGCTTTGTTAGAAAGAGATTGTCATGTACTATATGAGGTCTAATTATAATTTTTTACATTATTCATGGGATAACCCCTTTAAAATCTTACAATGCTCTACAATATTCCCCCTTTCATAACTGGTCTTGTAGCATGTGTCAGAGTATTCCTTCTGAGCTAAACTCCAGCCTGGCTTGAGTTTGAAGGGAAGTTTATATGCTCTCCAGTGTAAAATGTCAATTTTGGAGTCCTTGCAATGAGCAGCCACCAACACTTGTGGCCTGACACAAACAGAAACCCTATCTAACTGCAGGCCTGTTCTCAGTCTCTAGGATTCTAGATGCCAACACTGTAATGAGGTGCGTGCACGATCTTACCGATCCGGGTCTGCTCTGCATCCGCTGGTGACTGTGAACTGAGCAAATGCCTCTCCGACAAGCGTGCAGTACCGCAGTGTATGTTGCTTTGCTCCTCAGCTCTCATCAGCGTTCCTGGCAGCAATCCTCCTTCATCTGGACAGGATCAGTGTCTTGGACATGTTCAGCTTCACTTAACTGCAACTTTGGTCACTGAGGGATGCTCCTACACCTGGATGCCGATGGATCCTTTGCTAACACAGTTCCTCAATCTCAGCTTCCTCCAAGATGCTGCTCCCTTTCCTCTTCAGGCTTTGTAACTCAACCTATCATGAATATGGAAAATACGCAGTCTGTTAGCTATGTTTAGGAAACAGCAGCATCTTGTGGCCAAACAGCAGAATGTCAGTCCAGATAATTTAACTTGATTTACAAAAACAGGTTTCAGACAATGAGAGCGTTTCCCCATCTCACACTGATGATAGAGAAGCAGTTCAGTGCCGGCCATGTCTTGATTTGCTCATCCCCAACTGAAACACATTAGTGGTGAGGAAAGGTCCAATATTCCTCCTCAATGTTGTGTAAATCTTGGAGCTACCAGGAAACTTTTGGTGGCAGGAACTCCTACTCGAAGGCATCTATTAAATGAAAGGGTTCACTCCCTTTACCATAGAAGCCTTCTCTATGTGCTCCATAATGGACATGACCGATACAGCTGTGTTATAAGCTTAGTTACTATGTGTTTGTCTATAACTGTGACTTAGAGAACAATCAGATCACAAATCAATTAGTGATCAATGCAGAAATCCAGGAGATTCCAAAAGGTTCACTTTTCTTCTTTTGTAGCAGAAACCACTGCACCCCCGACCCGATCTCGTGAACCATCTCCGATCTCGTGAACCATCACAGAATTTACTAAAAAGCGCAGGCATATTCTAACCATTCTATTTAATATATGCATCAATTACCTTTTAATGATAACTACTTGCTAGGGATGAGCGAACCCGTGGAAGATCGGGTTCGCCGGGTTTGGCCGAACTCCAGGTCAAAGTTCGGGTTCGGGACCTGAACTTGACCCGAACTTCACTTTATTATTTTCCGTTATAACATGGTTATAATAGAAAATAATTGCATTTTTAAGACACAATGATAAATAAAATGGCCATTGAGGGGTTAAAAATAATTTCAAAAACCTTAAAAAAAGGACCTGCAATAACATAATCAAAGGTCCTTTTGCAGGTCCTGCAGAAGAAGAGGCTAACGGCTACGGGATCAAGTGGATGAGGTGAGATTTTTTTAATTATTTTTAACCCCTGAATGGCCATTTTATTTAGCATTCTGTCTTAAGAATGCTATTATTTTCTGTTATAACCATGTTATAACGGAAAATAATAAAATCACCCGAACCCGAACTTCAGTTAAAAAGTCCAGGTTCGGGTCCAGGTGTCCGAACTCGAAAAGTTTGGTACGAACCCAAACTTTGCAGTTCAGGTTTGCTCATCCCTACTACTTGCTGTTTACTGACTTACCTACCTGCTTTTACCCTTGTGAAGTTTGAGGCTCAGGCTATTCATTTCCCTTTCCACCATGCTTTACACTGCAGCAGTGCATAAATACAAACCAATTATTCCTAGAGATTAATTTTACCAAAAATTTGCTTCATGATTAGAGATGAGCGAGCACTAAAATGCTCGGGTGCTCGTTATTCGAGACAAACTTTTCCCGATGCTCGGGTGCTCATTTCGAATAACGAACCCCATTGAAGTCAATGGGAGACTCGAGCATTTTTTGCGGGGGACCAAGGCTCTGCCTAGGGAAGGCTGGGTGAAAACCTGGAAACCTCAGAAAATGATGGAAACACCACGGAAATGGACAGGAAACAGCAGGGGCAGCATGCATGGATGCCTCTGAGGCTGCCTAATCCCACCATTACCCCAAATTCTCAGGCAACAGCCTGGTGGTTACCCTCATGGCAATTGTGCTCACCCAGACCAAGAAAGGCGAGGCACATGCCCATCACATGTTAGGGAAGCACCCAACTAGGTGCAACGAAGGTCCATCACCGCCAATTTTCAGGGACACGGTAATGGTGACCCACTTAAAAATGCTGCCTGACAACCTGGCGGTGAACCCCTGATTGTCTGTCTTTCAATAAGATTGCAGTGTAAAGCATGGTGGTGAGCCTCAGTAATAAGATTGCAGTGTAAAGCATGGTGGTGAGCCTCAGTATGACTTTTTAGATGGAGATTGCATGTGGTCACGTACTCCCTGGAACCCCATAGTCACCCCTTCTCTGATGTGCTACCCCAGAACATTCTCTGCCCCAATTCGCAAGACCTTTTGCAGTCTCCGTGTGCTGACAGTGTGGATTTACCAGTGTTGTCTGAGGAGGTGGTGGACAATGGCGAGACACAGGTGTCGGGGGGTGAGGTAGTTGTATGGGAAGAAAGTTACAGTGGGGACTCCTTGGGGGGACTTTCTCATGATGGGACAGATTCAACTTGGGTGGATCAGGAACAGGAACAGATCAATTTTTTTTTTTTTTTGTGTTTATTTAACTTTTATTTAGCACAAATAACCACAGAGATATTTATTCGTTCTCTTCGCTGCGCAGTCTGGCGCTGGGGTTCATCACTTTGATGGCGAGCTGTGCCGCTTTCTCCACAATGGTCTTTCGGTTCTTTGAGGAGACGTTGAGGACATCAGTGAAATTCAGTGAATGACGACGCAGGACCCCAACTTAAAAATTTAGCATCAACCGGTACAGTCGTAAATTATGAGCTTGATCAAGTGTGGCATGTGTTCTCTGTATTCTTCTCAGTTTATTACCGTATATGGCAGCTATCCGGAAAAATAGTTTGGAGAGAGAGAAAGATAGGAAAAAGACGTAATTGTTTGGAGAGAGGACCTGTAGGTGGACCTCCGGAAAAATTGTTTGGAGAGAGGGCCTGTAGGTTGACCTCTGGAAAAATTGTTTGGAGAGAGGGCCTGTAGGGGGCCCTCCTGAAAAATTGTGGTAAAAGAGTGCCAGTTGGACATCTAAAAAATGGCGTTTTTTGGGTCAGCGTTAGGCAAAGACGATATGGAGGAGGAGGAGGAGGAGTAGAGAAGAGGAGTAGAGAAGAGGAATCGGATACATAAGTTATTTAAATCTTTAGCTGCTTTCCCCCAGAGGAGATTTGAATTCCGGTGAAATCCAGGCTTTGTTCATTTTAATAAGCGTCAGCCTGTCAGCGCTGTCAGTTGACAGGCGTGTACGCTTATCGGTGATGACGCCACCAGCTGCACTGAATACCCGCTCTGACAGAACGCTAGCGGCAGGGCAGGCCAGCACCTCCAAGGCGTACAGCGCCAGTTCAGGCCACGTGTCCAGCTTTGAAACCCAGTAGTTGTATGGAGCAGAGTGATCGCTACGGACGTTGGTATGGTCAGCTAGGTACTCCCTCACCATCTTTCTGTACAGCTCCCCCCTACTCTGCCTAGACTGGGGACAGGTGACAGTGTCTTGCTGGGGTGACATAAAACTGGCAAAGGCCTTGGAGAGCGTTCCCCTGCCAGTGCTGGACAAGCTGCCTGCTCGCCTCCTCTCCCCCGCTAGCGGCGTCAGATGGGAAGGATTGTTTCAGCTTGTGCACCAGGGCCTGTTGATATCTATTCACTCTCATACTCCTTTCCTCTGCAGGGATGAGAGTAGAAAGGTTCTGCTTGTACCGTGGGTCCAGGAGAGTGAACACCCAGTAATCAGTGTTTGAAAAAATGCTTCTAACGCGAGGGTCACGGGATAGGCAGCCTAACATGAAGTCTGCCATGTGCGCCAGAGTCCCAACACGCAAGAATTCCCTCTCCTCACTGGCCTGACTCTCCATTTCCTCCTCCTCCTCCAAGTCCTCCTCTTCAGCCCATACACGCTCAAGAGTTAAGGACTGAGCACTGGTACCCTCTACTGTCTCGCCGACATTCTCCTCCTCTTCCTCCTCATTCTCATCCCCCTCCTCCGATACGCGCTGAGAAACAGACCGGAGGGTGCTCTGGCTATCAAGCGACGTATCTTCCTCCACCGTCTCTTGTGACAAGCGCAAAGCATCCGACTTGATGCTGAGCAGTGAGTTTTTCAACAGGCAAAGCAGCGGGATGGTGAGGCTGATAATGGCGGCATCGCCGCTGACCATCTGTGTTGACTCCTCAAAGTTGCTCAACACCTGGCAGATATCAGACATCCACGTCCACTCCTCATTGTAGACTTGAGGAATCTGAGAGACCTGACTACCAGTTCTGGTGGAAGATGACATCTGGCAGTCTACAATCGCTCTGCGCTGCTGGTAAACTCTGGATAACATGTTTAATGTCGAATTCCATCTCGTGGGCACGTCGCACAACAGTCGGTGAGCGGGCAGTTGTAGGCGGCGCTGCGCTGCCCTGAGAGTGACAGCATCTGTCACTGAACTATGAGATTGAACACGTGGGCCAGGCATGGCACATGTGTCAGTCTGCCGAGTTGCAGAGCCGCCACCAGGTTACGCCCGTTGTCACACACAACCATGCCTGGCTTGAGGTTCAGCGGTGCCAGCCACACATCGGTCTGCGCCGTGATGCCCTGTAACAGCTCTTGGGCGGTGTGCCTTTTGTCACCTAAGCTCAGCAGTTTGAGCACCGCCTGCTGGCGCTTACCCACGGCACTGCTGATGCGCCTAGAGCTACCGACTGAAGGCGCAGTGCCCACGGATAGTAATTCGGAGGAGGAGGTGGAGGAGGAGGAGGGGTCGGAGGAGGAGGCATAGTACGTCTGAGAGACCGTGACCGAGGTAGGCCCCGCAATCCTCGGTGTGGGCAGTACATGAGCGGCCCCAGGGTCAGTCTCGGTCCCAGCCTCCACCAAGTTAACCCAATGTGCCATCAGTGAGATATAGTGTCCCTGCCTGGCAGCACTTGTCCACGTGTCCGTGGTTAGGTGGACCTTCTCAGAAACAGCGTTGGTCAGGGCACGGATGATGTTCTGTGACACGTGCTGGTGTAGGGCTGGGACGGCACATCAGGAAAAAATAGTGGCGGCTGGGGACCGAATACCGAGGGGCAGCCACCGCCATGAGATTGCGAAAGGCCTCGGTCTCTACCAGCCTATAGGGCAGCATCTCCAGGCTCAGCAATTTGGAGATATGGACGTTGAGGGCTTGGGCATGTGGGGGCTTGGGTGGAACTGTATTTCCTCTTGCGCTCCAGCGTCTGCTGTAAAGATAGCTGAACGCTGCGCTGGGACACATTGGTGGACACTGTGGAGGATCATGGAGGCAAAGGTGTGGTTTTCCGGCGGGAGGCGCTCGTGCCGGGGTCCTGGGCAGGGGGTTGACTAGCAGAGGCAGCGAGTGACACAGGGGAAGGAGCAGTGGTGGGACCCGCAGGAGGTGGTGAACGGCCTTGGTTCCATTGAGTGAGGTGTTTAGCACTCATATGCCTGCGCATGCTGGTGGTGGTTAGGCTAGTAGTGGTGGCACCCCTGCTGATCCTGGCACAGGTTGCACACCACAGTCCGTCGGTCATCCTCACTTTCTTTAAAGAACCTCCAGACTTGCGAACATCTAGGCCTCGCCACGGGAGCTTCACTACGTGAAACAGTTGCTGCTGATGCACTAGCTCTGGCCCTGCTTCTCCCTCTGGCCACACCACTGCCTCTTACAACCTGTTCTGGTGCAGCACTCGCCTCCGCCTCAGAAGCACTGTCTTCACTCGGCTTATCAACCCAGCTTGGGTCAGTCACCTCGTCATCCTCCGATTCCTCAGTCTGCTCCCCCCTGGGAATTCCTCCCCTAACAACAACTTCACCACTGTCTGACAACCGTGTCTCCTCATCGTCCGGCACCTCTTTACAAACTTCTTCCACTAACTCAATATTGTCATCATCATCATCATCATCATCATCACCCACAGACTGCGACAGTTGGAAAACTTGGGCATCGGGAACGAGGTCAGCAGCAACCTGAGAAGTGGTTTGTGACTCTGGGAAGGGTCCAGAAAACAGTTCCTGAGAGTATGCCGGATCGCATTCCAAATTTTCCTGGGAGGGGGCAGACTGGGGGGAAGGAGGTTGAGGTGGAGGAGCCAGAGGAGTGCTCCCTTGGGTAACGTGGGTGGACTGCGTGGAAGACTGACTGGTGGACAAATTACTTGAAGCATTGT
Organism: Rhinella marina; assembly: GCA_900303285.1. Classification (NCBI taxonomy): domain Eukaryota; kingdom Metazoa; phylum Chordata; class Amphibia; order Anura; family Bufonidae; genus Rhinella; species Rhinella marina. Next base: position 15,472 of record ONZH01030887.1, on the reverse strand, counting down.
CCGCAATCCACGAGATCAGCTGTTCGCACTGTTGTGGTTTCAACAGTCCTCTACCACGTGTCCCTGTAAGCTGAGACATGAAGCTAGGGAGTGTAGCTCTGCGGCGTTCCCCTGCTCCCTCATCAGCAGGTACTGTCTCACCCTGCCCAGGACCACGGCCTCTGCCCCCTGCAGTAATAGACTGCCCACGTCCATGCCCTCGTCCTCGACCCTTAGCCCTGGGGTTCAGCATTTTCTGTATATAAGTGTATTATATAAAAAATAAAAAATAAATGGGCCTGGTGTACTGAAACCCACAAACTTGTTCAGTCTGGTTTAATTAAGTGACGTACAGAAAGTGTCACCTGGACAGTATATACGGATTGTAGTGAGTTTACTGAACTTTGATACACAGAATGGTTCCACACTGCTGTGTGCAATGGATTTGTATCACTGAGATATAACATTAAAAAAAGGGGGTTATATATGGCGATAGCTGCACTACTAGTGCCAGCCAGCCAGCCAAGCCAGGAGACAAAAAAAAAATTCTTGTAGCCCTTAGAAGGGCTGTTGGGTTCTTTGTGGGTGATTCCAGCCTAACAGACAACTAAATGCAGGCCCTAACACTGTCCCTGAAAGGCAGCAGCTCTATCCCTAACGATATCCAGACGGCATCTGAGCCGAGCACCGCGGCCAGTCACTAGTATATTCCAGGGTCACCTGATCAGGCCAGCCAACCCCTGCTATCGACATGTAAGGGCCCCACGTGATGCTGGGTGGTACGCAGAGTCTCCTGGCTTGTGATTGGCTGAGTTTATAGGCGCCAAAAATGCACGATGCGGAAGTTGCCATTTCCTCGAGCATGGCGAGATACTCGTCCCTGCAGCGAGCACTTACGAGTACCGTAATACTCGAACGAGCACCAAGCTCGGACGAGTATGCTCGCTCATCTCTATTCATGATGAATTACTTCGCCACAAAGCGCTTTTTTTTTTTTTTGTAGGTAGCGGATTCAATGACAGGGAGCTGTGATAGCTCCGCCCTCGTCATTGTACCCCTCAGTAAAAACAGTGTAAAATTAACAGAAAAAAAAAATTAATTAATACTTACTGCCTCTATTTGCTTGCAACTGGCCGGTCGCCGCCATCTTGCCTAAAGATCTGGCACCAAATTTCGCGTGGCCGAGATGACGTTGTCACGCCGGCCGGTGGCGTCACCACGCACGGGATTTTGGCCGAGATCTTCAATCAAGATGGCGGCCGTCGGCCCATGGCAAGCAAATGGAGGAGGTATGATTTTTTTTTTTGTTTTTCACACTATTTCAGGTTAAATCGATTGGCTCCCACCAAGCACAAAGAAAATCGGCTTTGCAGCGAATCTAATTTATCCTGAAATTCGGATTGAATTCCCCTTTCACAAGGAAGTGCTTCAGGTTCAACCTACAAGTAACTACACGTAAATCTAGTTATCTTCTTACATAGTCCTGAGATCAATAAACTTTATGAAGGACTTTCCATGCTGGATATCCCTTTAAGTAAAACCTTGGTCACATATTACTGCCACGTCGTTACATAACAGAGCTCGTATACAGTAGTTGCGTAATTACTAATACATTATGCATAGCTATTACATGAAGTGTCCACCTACGGTTGTTTTTCTTCATTTCTATTCTAGAGAGGATTTGCAAATGATTGTTTTCCTTTCTATCGGGTGGGAGTTCAGTATATAACTCATCATCCGCTTTACTGTAACTGCTGTTAACCCCTTCTGGTATTTCAGTCAACTCTGCGTAATGTCATCTTACTTCATTGACCTGGCACGGACAACCCATGACTCTTCCATAAGTCAGGACTGTGGCGGACGCATTTTATTCATTAGTATTTCTGGGAAGTGGCAGCGAAATCCTCTGATGTCTCCAAACCTCAGAAGTTCTGCAAATGAGAAAAGCGACAGGTGATTTTACTGCTTCTCAAGTTCTAAATAAGTCAAGAGTTCAGCTGTAATGAGCCAAAACTTTCGTCCAAAACTGAACGGCTCTCTGGTTTAGAAAACCCTCACGCTAATACCCCATCAGGGCACTCGGGGTTAATAGAGGGGGAGTTCCACATTTCAGACCCCCTTTAATTAGAGCCAAGGGTAGATGCAAAGAACTTCATCCTCTCTGGAGGATCAAACACATTGGTGCATTACAAGGATGGCCCAGTCTTCTCAGTGGCTGTAGTGCAATATCATATGTCCCCTGTGGTGGCGCTGCAGTGCAGTTCCCATAGAGTTCTCTGGGGGTAATGGCTGCAGAACGCCCTGAGATCGGATCCTATCCAGTAGTGACTTCTGACGCAAAGGAGTTATCCAAAACAAACATCACCTTTAAATTACAGAAATGACACAAGACAATGTAATCCTAAGTGGGCATCTCAGCTCCCTATCTATCTATCTATCTATCTATCACGAAACCCGCATCTCACAGCCCACCTGACGTCAACTACGTCAGGCTCACGTGATGCATTTCTTACCAAGATTTCACGTTACGCCTCCCTAAGAGCACATGAGGTCAGCTTGGTACAGTTTACACAGACACCTCCTGTCCACACCGGAACAGGGAGGCCCGGGAAATGAGAGGGGTGGTCTATGCATCTCGGTGTAACCCCACACTCTCTCACAACCCTGACAAGCTGAGAGAGCCTTTTCACTGCCCCAGAGCAGAGATTTCTCAGCCCGGTAGACTGCCACCAGTTCCTTGTTAGATATAAGCCCGGTCCGCTAATGGGATTATATCGGGGCAGGAACCACCCCCAGGTAGCTATAAGTATGCCAAAAATAGGGACGTGGGGATTCGTGATCAAGATACAAGAACAACACAAGATTAAATTATATATTTACTTGCCTTAAGGCCACACTAGATATACGCTATATACACACAGAATATATACAGTGGTCTGATGTGCAAATACAGGTGGTGTGATACAAACAGAGCAATAGTCAGTTACCAGGTGGATGAGTAGTTCGTTAAGATGAGTCCTGGGTTGCTGTAAGGCCTGGCTGTAAACACATGGGGGCAGTGATGTCAGCAGTTGGTCCACGGTGCCTCAAAACACATACTAGATGTGACCCTCCCCTTTCAGTAAAACCCAGGCTTCTGTCCTGTGTGGCTTTTTCACCTGTAGCCAGCCACTCCCCTCCCTCCCTCCGGGAGGAGTTCACCATCCCTCCCAAGTTCTGGTAGCCAAAAGACCCACATAACCCATTATGGCCCATAGCTCCAGACCAGAAGACCACAGAGAAATGGTTCTGGTACCAACGGATCGGAACATTTATCAGGTTCCTGCTTGAAGATCTCCGTTTCCTGACGTGTTTTCACTAATTTATGGACATGGGCATGTCCCTCTCTGCCTCTGTGTCGTGAATATATAACTGGTTTATGTCTGTGATGGACGGGCAATTCATAATTCCTTATGAACCCCATGGTTCCGTGCTGTATGGGATTTCAGTGATCTGGCTATCAAGTTTACGCCCCCCCGCTGAGGGGCTCTTCCTGAGTGAGGACGGAGCCTCCATGCCGTTTGATCAAAGTGTGATATGTACACATGTGACCTTCTTTGAAGGCAGGACCCCTGCGGTGTTTACTCCATCTGCTAGTTGACAGCAAATGGCTAGGAGTTAGATCATGGCTGCTAATTCCACATTCCTCCTCCTCTATCTATCGTATCTATCATCTATCATCATATCTTGTACAAATGAGATCTCCCAATATGCCATCAGTGGGAAGTCTGAATTCTGGGACCCTCTACCTGCACCTAGATCCTCAGGAATCATTTCCCCTGTGGTGGCGCTGCAGTGGTGGGAGTACTATGTCTCGTTTTAAGTGGTCTTGAATGGAGCCATACTGCCATTCCCAAGGACAGCAAGTGACTGGGGCACTGCAAACAGGGAAAAGCGGTCAACGGATTGCAGCATTACACTAGCACTGCAGCCACAGGTGTTATCCAAAGTCTAAGACATGCCCCCTAATGTCTGGGCCCCTCATATAGATTATTGCTTTACCCTACTCCCCGCCATCTCCGCCGTTCACTCCTGGACCCCCCCCCCCCCCCCCGCTGGCCACCATTGCATCTCCCCGTCGTGTGGATCAAAACATCCGCCGATGGGGGGTAGGGCAGCCAATAGCAGGCTGCAATGGGCATGAGCCTCCCTAGTGTCCCCCACGATACTATATGAGGGGTCTGGGCAACGAGGGCCTGTGTTAAACTTTGGATAAAACCCTCAATTGTTAGAGTCTGTGGGGGTCACAGAGGTCGAACCCCCTCAGTGATCAAAAAGGAATTTTTAGGATCAGTCTATAAGATGGGAATATGGCTTCAATGTCCATAAAAAGCACAATGATCTTGACTGGGCCCTATCCCGAAGCGGCAGCCTTCAGGTTCTCTCCAGGGACATCATACAATGTATCACACAGAGACACAATATTGATACATTGTTGTATTGTGTTCCATCAGGAACGAATGAGATGTACCAGATAAGGTCATAATTATAGGGGTGCAGAGGCAGCAATTGCACCCTGATCTTGGTGTATGCAGAGCATAAATGCCCCTTTTCCATATAGGAAGACCCCGATATTAATATAGTTGGTGGAGGAGGGGCTGTTACAGATTTTACCTCGGGCTTCACGTCTATCAGGACACGATGCACTGTGTAGTAAGGCTGCACTTGTCCCAGCGGTGATACGCTGATGCGGTTTACTGTAATTTTCCACACCACAGTCACTTTACTAATAGAGGAAATCTCCGGTTATGTAACGGTGGCTCCGGCCTGGACAACTTTATGTAACATTTCCACATGTACACGGAAAAGTTTCCTTCCAGTAGTAAAATATTGGAAATCTGTTCTTTGTTTCCTGTGGCATGTGGGAAGTTCATCTGCGTTGTGAGCTCATTTTCTCATCAATTTCCGACCTCTGTCTAAATTCACCCATCAGGGACATGCTCTGAAAAGAACATGAGGAAAGCTGAAGGTGGCTGCTGGCAAAGCATGCTGGGAGGTGGAGGGCAGCGGCATCGCACTGTCTGCTGCATATCACCATCAGGATGATCTGAATATTAGGGTTTGAACATAAAACTTTCCTACATACTTTTCCTTCAATTCGTCACCATTTTCAAGATCTCTTCTGTCCAATGAATTGGAAGATTCTTGTTTAGATACCAAAAATCTGTAAAAACGTAATATCTCTGACAGCTGAGGGTTTGTCGCTATTGCATCCAGTCTAGGCAATCCTCTGAGAGTTAAGTTTACTTTCACACTAGTAGAGATGAGCGAATCATCCAAAATTCGCTTTGCCGAATGTTTGTCGAATTTTTTACCAAGATTTTGTACCTAATACGAGGGCTATGTTGGTGAGCTGCGTCCAAATCATTCGTTATTCTGACGTGTTTTGCGAACATTCATGCACTAATAACAAACGTACAGTTGTTACAGGTACGCTACTTATGTGAACACGTACGCATGAGCGTACAAATTGCGTATGAATCCTCAGCGTACCATTGTCTAGTGATTGTGTAATACGGCAGGCCACGCCACGACGCTAAGGCGCGGTGGAGAACTCCTCAGAGGCCAGAGCCGAAGTTTTACAAATGGGCTCCAGGCCGATCCTCAGCATTTAGCTCTGGAGGGACCTTAAATACATTGATCCGGGCTGATGGCCTGGCAGGATTACGATGGCACACACCACCACCCGAACCAGCAGAAGGAGAGTGCAGCAGGTGATCCGAGGCTTTCGACCAACTATTAAGAATACTACAAGTAGAAGCTGCAGCTACAAGTCCTTTGGCACTGCTGCCCTGTGCCACCTTCTCCTTTTTTTTGGAGCTCGAGGTCTGGCTGGAACTGAACCCCTTTTGCTTATCCATTCCAGACATTTTCACTTGACTGTGGCCCTGCAGGTCTTTGTCTCTCTCCCTGTCTCTCCCCTTGTCTCTCTCCCTGTCTCTCCCTATGTCTCTCCCTGTCTCTCCTTATCTCTCTCCCTGTCTCTCTCCCAGTCTCTCTCCCTGTCTCTCTCCCTCTCTCTCTACCTATTCCTCCCCCTGTCACTCTCCATGTCTCTCTCCCTGTCTCTCTCTCCCTGCCTGATTAATTACTAGCCCTGCACTTGCCCTGCATGGCCCTGCAGTTGCCCTGCAGTATCCCTGATGTGTAATATGAATTCCCTGAACAATTACACCCCAATTTCAACAACACAGGTCTCAGTCTCTCAGAACTTCACAACAGAGTGCTTCTGCTCGTCTCCGCAGTCACAGCACAACTAATGCGTCACTGGCTTACCGAGCCTGAGCCAATCAGAGCAAGCCCTGCCCACTAGGTCAGGTGACCAATTTCTTCCCGGGCTTTTTGCTGCCTATTTTCAGAACAAAGAACAAGCTTAAAGTTTGCTAATTAACTGAATTTGTACGCAGCAGCGTATAAATTAACTTATACGTAGAATTGGAGTACAATTCATCGGACAAGTACGTAGCGTATGCGTACAAAGGTTTAAGAACATTTAAGATTTGAATGGAGCGAATCTGAAAAAATCCGGATACGCTTTGGAGTAGAAAATTTGTAAGATTCGATACGAATCTACGAAGTGGCGAATAGATTCGCTCATCTCTACACACTAGCGTTTTTGCTGGATCTAGCAGGGCTCGGCAAAAACGCTTCCGTTCTGTAAGGATCCGGTTGTATTATCTGTAACATCGCCAAGACGGATCCGTCATGAACTCCATTGAAAGTCAATGGGGGACGGATCCATTTTCTATTGTGTCAGATTGTATCCGAGAAAATGAATCTGTTCCCATTTGCTTGCATTGTGGGTCATGACAGATCCGTCTTGCTCCGCATCCCAGGACCGAAAGCAAACCGCAGCATGCTGCTCTCCGGTATGAGAACAGAATTTATTCTGGAGCGCTCTGTTCTGTTCAGTTATGTTTTGTCCCCATTGACAATGAATGGGAACAAAACGGAAGCGTTTTTTCTTCGGTATTGAGCCCCTATGACAGATCTCAATACCGGAAAATATTAACGGTTGTGAAAGTAACCTAAACTCTCAACTGCAAAAATCTCTCTTCTAACGTTACAGGTTGTTACAATGTATCAATGCAGGTAAAATATATCAGTCTGGAGTTCAGGCTGCTTAGCTCACTGGGGGCTGGATACAATTGTAACAAACCTTCACCAGTGAAAAGAATTAGGTCAGGAGAGGTTTTCAGACTTTAGATGTCAATAAGGTGTCCATTAACAGACAGCAAGCAGAGATCCTAAACATGGTCTCCCATTAGCACCCAGATCCTCCCCTTTGTAACAATAAATCAGCCTAGTTATGAAGATCTATTGAAGCAGAGGGTGCAGAATATCAGTACATAATCAGGAAGATTTCCATTCAGGGGTCTGGGAAAGCTGAGTGACACCAAGCTTTTCTAGTAAGAAATGTCTGAATAGGATTTTACAGGCTGGGCGGGTGATTTTCTGCACTGCGGTATGTGATTATCTAACATTATATAACGACATGCACATCCATTCATATTTCTCCATCTGCCCTAATATACACAGAGCACTGAAGCATCTGTAAACCGTTCAGATTGTGACTAATTGGGTTTATACAGAGATGAGAGCTGCTCCATCACTACACTATGGCACCATATCTTGGCTCCGGTAAATTGTGCATCCAGCTAATGATTAATTACTAAAAGGGGATGTTCATTTTTAACCACCTTGAGACTTCCCCCATATTTCTCAGACTGTTTCTATACTTATGCTTGTGTATTGTATGTATGAATAAAGCTGATTGCAACCGGTTTGCGCCCTAAACTAGTTGGAGTGGCTTCTTGAGGTTTACCAACTATCTGATCCAGAAGACCTCATAGAGCCAAGTGACCCCTGGGTTGTCACTAGTGATGAGCGAACCTGTGATTTCAAGTTCGGCGTACAGGTTTGGGTTATCGGAGAATCCCGTTATGGTCCCTGGTACCGGAATTCTATGACAGCATGCACCATGGAAGCCTATGAGTAGAGATGAGCAAATCATTCAAAAATGTATTCGTCGAACTTTTCATAAGATTCGTATATACTACGAATATATTCGACAAATCTGCGTACAAATCATACGTTATTATGTGGCGTTTAGCGAACATTCGCGCACTAATAACTAATGTTCAGTTTTAAAAGGTATGCAAGTTCTTTGAACACGTACGCATTAGCGTACAAGTTGCGTACGAAAATGACGGCCTTTGCTGGAGAGGAATGGTGGAGCAGGAGGAATGCTCTGAGTCTGACTCCTGGCTACATATGGATACTGTATCAGCAGATGACAACAGATCATCCGGCTGAGAGTGAGATGAGCGTGCCATCCACTCCACTACCTCATCCACTTTCTCCTCCACTACAATTTTGCACCTTGGTGGGTTAGCCTGGTGGAACACCGGCCAAGTATTGCGAATTCTACAAGTAGAAGCTCCGGCTACAGGTCCTTTGGCACTGCTGCCCTGTGCCACCTTCTTTTTTTTGGAGCTCGAGGTCTGGCTGGAACTGAACCCCTTTTGCTTATCCATTCCAGACATTTTTCACTTCACTCTGTGGCCCTGCAGCTGGTCTTTGTCCCTTCTCTCTCCCTGTCTCTCTCCCGTCTCTCTCCCGTCTCTCTCCCTATCTCTCTCCCTGTCTTTCTCCCTATCTCTCTCCCTGTCTTTCTCCCTGTCACTCTCCCTGTCACTCCCTCTCTCTCCGTCTTTCTCCCTGCCTGATTAATTACTGGCCCTGCACTTGCCCTGCAGTATCCTGATGTGTAATATGGATTCCCTGAACAATTACACCCCAATTTCAACAACACAGGTCTCAGAGTCTCAGAACTTCACACACAGTGCTTCTGCTCGTCTCAGCAGACGCAGCACAACTGATGTGTCACAGGCCTGAGCCTGAGCCAATCAGAGCAAGCCCTGCCCACTAGGTCAGGTGACTGCTTTCTTCCCGGGCTTTTCCGCATGTATAACAAACTAACAGTCAAAGTTCACAAAGTAATTGAATTTGTACGCAACAGCGTATAGAGTAACTTATACACAGTATTAGCGTACAATTTATCAGACAAGTACATAGCGAATGCGTAGAAAGCCTAAGGAACATTTTCGAATCTTAACGGAGCGAATCACCTAATATTCGCAGATGAAAATTTCCAAGGTTCGATACGAATCAACGAATCGGCAAATAGATTCGCTCATCTCTACCTATGAGATACATTCCATATTACAGGTGTGCTTGGGGAACTTTTATACAGTGTTAAAAAGAAAACATTTTTTACAAATATTTACAAACATTACCCCCTTTCCCCAAAATTAAAGCAAAATAAACAATAAAAAATAAACATCATAGGCATCGCTTTAGCCCAAAATGCTGTACTATTAAAATATAAAAAAATATTTCTCATGCGGGAATGGTGTAACTGAAAAAAAAACAAAATGGTTGATTTGCTGTTTTTCCATCAATTCACCTCCTGAAATTTGAATAAAAATTGATCAAAAAGTCATACACGCCTCTGGTATCAATAAAAAGTTCCGATTACCCGTCAAGAAAATGAACACTCACACAACTATGTAGATGTAAAAATAAAAAAGTTATGGTGACTTTTACCGCATAAACGCCTTAAAAAAAACCTCATAAAACTGGCACATGTGTGTTTTCTTTCCCACCCCATTTGGAATTTTTTTCCAGCTTCCCAATACATTGTATACAACAGAAAATTGTGCTATTAGAAAATACATGTCCAAAAAAAAAACTATGGAAAAAGGAAAATTAAAAAAAGAAGGGAGTGAAAAACAAACACGCGAAAAAATCCTTAAATGCTCAAAGGGTTTTAATTTGTGAGAAATTTGTCTTGAGACACCCAAAACAGAATGCCTGCTCACTGAAGGATCAGATTACCTTATCTCTAGACACAGAGGCTGTGGTGTTATATCTCACTTCAAGTGCTTGTATTCACATCTATACTACTCAGTCCTTCTCTATAATGTTCTACATCAGGGATCAGCAACCTCTGGTATTCCAGCTGTTCAGAAACTACAACTCCCAGAATGCTTCATTCACTTCTGTGGGAGTTTGAAGAACAACTGAGCATGTTTGCATGCTGGGAGTTGTAGTTTCATAGCAGCTGGAGTGCCGAAGGTTGCTTACCCCTGTTCTACATGGTTCTGACTGATTATGAGTGAGAGAGAGAGCTAAGAAGCAGGATCTGCTGTTATCATGTGCAGTCTATGGGCAGACATTATTACAGCTCATCTTCACCCCTCCGCTCAGAGGCAACTGAGAATTACAGATGGCGCCTGCAGAGGGGCAGATGATAAAATGTCAGATACAAGTCATTGAATGGTCAGAGTGTTATCACCTGTATGCACATATGGCAGCATATTCTGAAAAGTGTCGATAGGTGTGCTTTATTGTGTTAATATGTTTATGTCTGAAATGCACCATCAGGTGAGCAGATTCCCACACAGAGGGATGATCCCATCATTAGACCCATTTCTTGTTAAGGAGGCTGTCCTATGAAGTGAAGAGAATTCTCAACACCATTATTTGGAACACTATGATGATACCATGGTGTATGGACAGTATTGGTAGGTGGGATATCTAATGGATATCATAGGCCAACGGAAGCTATGGCTTACATGTCCATGCCCAAGTGTATTCCTCTGCTCTTGTCGTTGTACACAGATCATATTGTCTACAGGTTACATGAGAAATTAACAAACATTTTACACAAGTCTAGGCATTGTCTATAGGTCTACAGTCTATGGGGTTGTCTGCAGTTTTCTGTCTATGGACTTGTCTCCCACTCTATGATTTCCTGTCTGAAGGGTTTTCTGCAGGTCTGAGGTTTGTATATGGAGTTCTCTGCAGGTCTACAGTCTTCTGTCAATAGGGTTCTTTGTGGGTCTATGGTCTTCTATCTATGGGATTCTCTAGAGGTCTATGGTTTTCTGCCTGTGGTTTTCTCTGCAGGTCTTCGGTTTTCTGTCTATAGGGTTCTCTGCAGGTCTATGGTTTTCTGTCTATTGGGTTCTCTGCAGGTCTATGGTTTTCTGTCTATTGGGTTCTCTCTCAGTTTCCAGTTTTCTGTCTACTGGGTTTGGTGCAGATATGTGGTCATCTGTCGATTGGGTTGTCTCCAAGTCTACAGTTTTCTGTCTATAAGGCTCTCTGCAGGCCCATGGTTATCTGTCTATAAGGTTCTCTGCAGGTCTATGACCTTCTGTCTATAGTGTTCTCTGTAGGTCTATGGCCTTCTGACTATGGAGTTCTCTGCAGGTCTATAGTCTTCTGTCTATAGGGTTCTCTGTAGGTCTATGGCCATCTGTCTATGGGGTTCTCTGCAGGTCTATAGTCTTCTGTCTATAGGGTTCTCTGTAGGTCTATGGCCTTCTGACTATGGGGTTCTCTGCAGGTCTATAGTCTTCTGTCTATAGGTTCTCTGTAGGTCTATGGCCATCTGTCTATGGGGTTCTCTGCAGGTCTATAGTCTTCTGTCTATAGGGTTCTCTGTAGGTCTATGGCCTTCTGACTATGGGGTTCTCTGCAGGTCTATAGTCTTCTGTCTATATAGGTTCTCTGTAGGTCTATGGCCTTCTGACTATGGGGTTCTCTGCACGGTCTATAGTCTTCTGTCTATAGGGTTCTCTGTAGGTCTATGGCCTTCTGACTATGGGGTTCTCTGCAGGTCTATAGTCTTCTGTCTATAAGGTTCTCTGTAGGTCTATGCCATCTGTCTATGGGGTTCTCTGCAGGTCTATAGTCTTTCTGTCTATAGGGTTCTCTGTAGGTCTATGGCCTTCTGACTATGGGGTTCTCTGCAGGTCTATAGTCTTCTGTCTATAGGGTTCTCTGTAGGTCTATGGCCATCTGTCTATGGGGTTCTCTGCAGGTCTATAGTCTTCTGTCTATAGGGTTCTCTGTAGGTTTATGGCCTTCTGTTTATGTATTTCTCCAGAGGTATAAAGTCTTCTGTCTACAGGGTTCTCTTCAGGTCTACGGATTTCTGTCTATTGGGTTCTCTGCAGGTCTACGGATTTCTGTCTATTGGGTTCTCTGCAGGTCTATAGTCTTCTGTCTACAGGATTCTCTGTAGGTCTATGGCCATCTGTCTATCTGGTTCTCTGCAGGCCTATAGTCTTCTTTCTATAGGGTTTTCTGTAGGTCTATGGCCTTCTGTTTATGTGATTCTTCAAAGGTCTATAGTCTTCTGTCTATAGGATTCTCTACAGGTCTTCAGATTTCTGTCTATTAGGTTCTCTGCAGGACTACAGATTTCTGTCTATAGAGTTCTCTGCAGGTCTATAGTCTTCTGTCTATAGGGTTCTCTGTAGGTCTATGGCCATCTGTCTATGGGGTTCTCTGCAGGTCTATAGTCTTCTGTCTATAAGGTTCTCTGTAGGTCTATGGCCTTCTGACTATGGGGTTCTCTACAAGTCAACAGATTTGTCTATAGAGTTCTCTGCAGGTCTGTTGTTTTCTGTCTACTTGGTTGTATCCATGTGTATAGTTTTCTGTCTGTAGGGTTATATGTATGTCCATGGTCTTCTGTCTAAGGGGTTGTCTGCAGGTCTTTGGTTTTCTGTCTATGGGATTTTCCCCAGGTCTACATCCTTCAGTCTATGGGTTTGTCTTCTGTGGGAAAATCTGAAAGATCCTCTTAAGAACCAGACAACCCATTAAAAAAGAACTCCTGCAAAAAATGTTATCCTCTGACCTGTTAGGTGCATGATATAATCTGTAGTGAATGCAATCTTCTCATCAGAGACTGTAATTCTGAGTTATCCCCTCTCTTATAATTGTAGCTGGGTCATGTGACCAACTCCCTGACCTCCAACTGACCCAGCACAGGAAGCCAGTTGCTGCTCTATTCATTCCTATGAGACTGAGAGTGAGGCTCCCATAGGAATACATAATGAAATAGACTTCCTGTCCACACATAAGATGCTGTGTTATCTGGTGAGTCTGATTGCTGGTCACATGACACAGATGAGAAGTATCAGGGAGAAATAACTCACAAATACAGACACTGGTAAGAAAATGACATTCACTACAGATTACATCATGTACATTTCTAGCAGGACATAGAATACATTTTTTTTGTGGGAGTTCTTCTTTAAGGAACCGATCCCTTTAGCCAAATACCGTACTTATCTGCTGTCCATTGAATGTTCATTTCCACATGAACTCATTGCATGAGGCTACTTTCAAAGTATTCCTGCCCACAATCTATCATTTCTGTACTATTAGGGCCACATGGGTCATAAAACTTGTCTCATTTTTCTCTCATTAACAGATATTTAAAAATCAATAAAATATGTGTTTTGTTATATTTAAAGACTAGTCGACGGGTAGGAAAACCACAGGTTTTTAACCGCGGGTCTTGGCAGACCCGGCTCTGGGAACTCCCTGAATTGTTCACATTTCCTTCGAAAACGAGAAACAAACAAAGGTCAAATTTTCCAAATAATAAGTATTACCATGTGAATGAGGTAAAGTTACTCAGCCCTGCTCCTATCTGAACTATGCACATTGTCAGGGGCGTAGCTAAAGGCTCAAGGGCCCTGGTGCATGAGTTCAGCTTGGGCCCCCTTCCCTCAGTGCTTTGTGGGAAGCACATAGCTTTCGTGCTGCCTGAGCCAAACATTTAAATGGCACCTACCTTCCACCCCCCAATGCCAAATTCTAGACCTAACTACTTCCTTCCAGCCAGAGCTGAACTTGACCAGCATGCACTTTCCAAAGTACTGGTGTCTTCTTATGCGGAAAAAGGACTTTGGGCCCCCTCAGGCTCCTGGGCCTTGTAGCGACTACTACCTCTGCACCCCCTATAGCTACGCCCCTGCACATTGTGGTTAAGCCATAAAAGATGTGAAGAGCGTTCTTCAAGATTCAGCTCCAACTTTAGAAGAAATCCCCATTGTCATTCCTTTCTTTCCACAAAGTGTTTCATAATGGAAATCTGATACAAATACAGCGAGCGGGATTAATGGGAGATTCAGACATACTTTGGCTTCAATGATCTTGTAAATATTTTGTTTATGAGGAATTCAGAAAAATCTGATGAATATTACTGGTGTCCAAACTTCTACTCTGTCCCATAAGCCATCTGGCGGCCACGCGCAAACATTACTACCCGGCAGCCATACAGAACGAATAAAGCTACAATAGATGTAAAAGATTACATACACTTTCAGTTTATTCTACAAGGAGCATTAGTAGTTATATTCTTGTACATACAGTATTATAGTAGTTATATTCTTGTACATAGGAGCAGTATTATAGTAGTTATATTCTTGTACATAGGAGCAGTATTATAGTAGTTATATTCTTGTACATAGGAGCAGTATTATAGTAGTTATATTCTTGTACATAAGCAGTATATAATAGTAGTTATATCTTGTACATAGGAGCAGTATTATAGTAGTTATATTCTGTACAAAGCAGTATTATAGTAGTTATATTCTTGTACATAGGACAGTATTATATAGTTATATTCTTGTACATAGGAGCTAATATTCTTGTATGATAGTAGTTATATTCTTGTAATAGGAGCAGTATTATAGTAGTTATATTCTTGTACATAGAGCAGTATATAGTAGGTATATTAAGTAGTATATAGTAGTTATATTCTTGTACATAGGAGCAGTATTATAGTAGTTATATTCTTGTACATAGGAGCAGTATTATAGTAGTTATATTCTTGTCTATAGAAGGCAGTATTAGAGCAGTTATATTTTTGTACATGTCATTTTAATATTACCATGCTCTCAGTAGCAGAACTTCCCGCCATGTGCAGGTTACTGAGGTAAAATATTTGGCTCCTTGACTGCTGTCGAATTTGCTTCACTTTTTCTCCATGTTTCTGTGACGTGCATCACACGCTCTGGAAGTAATAGACTCATTCCTGGTAGCCAGTTTCTACTGAATACAATGAAGGTTTTATTACCTTTTCGGCTACAAGCCTCCGGGGCTGGCCAGCTGACTATAAGCTGTCATTTTTATAGCTCTAAATTAAGCCTCATTTCCCGTGAAATGACCATCTGAGAGCGGGACTGGCGATGGGGCAACCTGACCACAGACCAACGCATAGCAACGTATCAGTGACATTCAGACAAACACGCAGCAGGGTTAATAGCTGGCAGCATAGGTTACAATATAAGACTGAGCCGGTCTGAGTCAGCAGAGAGCTGCAACACAAGGGTCAGTTATGGAGCTGCCAAAAGTCCTTCAAGTATCCCACAGTCATGGGATTCTCAATCAAATATTCCTAAAGATTGTAACATTTTTTATACATTATCCTGAATGTACTTGTGTTAATGAAACCGGTCACATCCTCCCAACTGATGTATCTGAGTATGCCACCATAATAGTGCCCATGGCTCTGATATTAGCATCTCCATATCCAGCAGTACTCTAGAATATATTTTTTCCATTAATTATATTTTAGTGC
>ONZH01030886.1:0-39225 GCA_900303285.1 Rhinella marina | reverse complement strand
GTGCGTGTTTGCCCGTCTGGAATGGGGAGAGCTGGGCACTGTGTTTGGGAGAACTTTGTGTATTCTGTGGACTACTGGGTGGGCGCGGGGAGGGAGATGCTTATGCCTGCGTCCTGGGGCGGGGGATAGGACAGCAGTGCCAACATGGGCAGTGGTGTCACCTGCAGGCATTGATGGACCTTCATTGCACCTAGTTGGGTGCTTTCCTAAAGTGTGCCAGTGCATGTGCCTTGCCGATCTTGGTCTGGGTCAGCACAATTGTCTTGAGGGTCACCACCAGGCTGTTGCCCAGAATTTGGCGTAATGGTGCGATTAGGGAGTCTCAGAGGCATCCATGCATGCTGCCCCTGCTGTTTCCTGTCCATTTCCATGGTGTTTCCATCATTTTCTAAGGTTTCCAGGTTTTCAGGCAACCTTCCCTGTGGAGAGCTTTGGTCCCCTGCAAAAATGCTTGAGTCTCCCATTGACTTCAATGGGGGTTGTTATTCGAAACGAGCACCTGAGCATCGGGAAAAATTCGACTCGAATAACGAGCATCCGAGCATTTTAGTGCTCGCTCATCTCTAGTAATAATATTACAGGTTATAGTTACTAGAATTGGGTTGTTGATCCAGGGAGTTATTCTGATGTCTGATTGGAGTTGGGAAGGAATTTTTTCCCCTAAATTGGGGAAAATTGGCTTCTACCTCACAGGGGTTTTTTGTCTTCCTCTGAATCAACTTACAGGATAACAGGCAGAACTGGATGGACAGAGGGCTTTTTTCGGGCTTATAAACTATGTTACTATGTTACTGTATTATGTAATAATAATTATAGTAATAATAATAATAATAATAATAATAATAATAAATAATAATAAATTAAAAAACTAAAAAAATATTGGCTACGTTCTCCTCCACTTCCACCTACACTGCCACGGTCACGTCACCACCAGTGGAGAAGTATACCGGCCACACACCAAAAATCACCTAAAGGTCCCACACAGAATTAACAGAACAGAAAACAACACTAAAACAGTGTTTGCTTCTTCCTCCACCTCATTCGCATCTTCCACCTATACCACCACTTCCAAAACCTCCTCAGCTTCCTACTCCACTTGGATCACCTGGTTCCAGATTATTATTTTCATGTTTATGTATTTTGTTATTTTAAGTGATTTCCCTATCACATTTGTTTGCAGGGCAATTGTACTTCTTTTACCCCCATTCTGGATCCTTTTGTACCTTTCCCAGCAGCAGAGAGCCTGTATATTGGTGTAGAACAATGTGCATTGCAGAAACATGCATAGGGTGCCTGCTGTGATAGTGAAACAATACTGTGAGTCAGTAAGACACGCAGATGACAGGCGTTGCTCTTAGAATCGCTTCACACTTCACTCATTTGTTCAGTTATGGGGCCAAAATTGACCAAATAACTCAAGTGTGAACTGAGCCTTACAGGTCAATGTTAGCGCCAGGTGTGAAGAACCGTGATTGTACTAAACAGTGACAGAGTGCACTCCTTTTACACCTTCGTCAGCTGGTTCCAGCTAACCTGTTCAAAGAATGGAGCAGATGTGTATGCCTGCCGCTAGGGAGACCACCCTGTTTTTAGCCAGAGTCTAATCTTGATCCAGAATCTAGAAGCTAGGTTAAAGAAATCAAACAAATTTAAGACAAAGTGGCCTCCTCAAAGGGCCTGAGCAAATGTCAGGTGTCATTCATGAGCTGCCACTGGCTAATGTCAAAGCTACACAGGGGAGTGCTCCTGTCTGCCTGCATCATCAACAACTCGTGGCTTTTCTTTGCTCATATAGTCGGTCCAACATGTGGAGGTTGGAGTTCCAGCGGGTGGAAATGTAGCATATCAGCCAATGTTGGGGAATGCCATTGCAGCTCCAGAAGGGTGTGCTTTGTTGTACCAGCAACTTGGCCAGGAGCATGTTCAGCTTCTGAACTGTTGATGAGTGAACGCATACTGTTGTATTTTTGCAATTGCCTCTGTGATCGATTGCTGATCAAATGAGTGATGATGATGAGGAGGAGCAGGAGAATCAGGAGCAGTAAATTATAGGAAGGAAACACAACCATGAGTATGGCATTGAACCCCCCCCCCACCCACCGTGTCCTGACTACCTGCAGCCTCTGTCCATGTGAACGCTAGTTATTTCCAGACAGGTAGGGTCCTGAGTAGCAGACGGTCTATCCTGGGCATGTTTGGCTCAAGACCTCCCACTGCTGCCACCTTGCTGACTCATATTCATGCTATCATCTTTCTGGCTCAGCTGCTGCCTCACACGCAATCTGCCACCCCCTTCTCATTATGATGATGAAGCACCCTCTTCATCCAGCTCCCAGGTGCAATCAGCTACATCATCTTCCACTACTGTCTGCACATCACTGATGTCACTCTCACTGCTTGCCACACCAGCTTCCAGGCAACTCTCATCACCACTATGCCTGCCTACAGCAGAAACAGTGGATTTCCCCTCCACATCTTGGCTGGGCAGTAGCTGCTGACTGGCCTGTAGAAGCTTATCCTCATATACAATACTTCCCAAACAGAAGGAACAGAAATTGAAACAGGCAGGTTCAGGACTGGTGGGGGCACAGAGCTTGCTTTGGGGCCATGCCAACTAAGCGTGGTGTCAGAGGAACTCACCGACTCCTGGCGGGGGTGTCTGATGTTACTTGAAATAAAGTTGAAGACCGAGTCAACCATTCCTGGACAGCTGGGTTGCTGGTCACAACACGACAGCTGGATGACACTAGCAGCTCTGGCCTGTCACTGCGACTGCTGCTACCACCTCCTTCCTTCTTCTGCTGCTACTTCTGCCATGTCCAGAAACATTTTGGCCACTGAACCTTCCCTTAGAAGGGCGTGTCACATGTCTGTCGGACATACTGTACTGTAACAGTAAATGTAAAGGTAAAAGAGCAATAGTGTCAGGCTGCAATTTCACCCCGAAACAAGGATGAATAGATACAGTATACTTATATCTGTGGTATCAGGCCGCAATTTCACCCCCGAATCAAGGATGAAAGGATGTACTTATATATATAAAAAACACCCTAAAACTTGTACTATCAGACCACAATTTCACACCAATTCCACAATTAGGGATTAATGGATATACTCCTGTATATATAACTTGAGCACCCTAAAATGTGTAGTATCAGGCCACAATTTCACCCCAACAGAGTCAAGGATTACTGTAATTACTGATGTATCAATGAAAGCAGACATCCTAAAATCTGTAGTATTAGAGCACTTTGTAACTCCAATTAGTGCAGCAAGATGTAATAGAATCGGTCCTATTATCCAGGCTTTAGACTCCTCTATTGGCCCCCCTCTCTCCTTATAGTGTGGTTAATGCCTCCCCATTATATCCCTTCACTATCTCTAAGCTGTCCATGTTCTATAGTGTGGATAAAGCCTCCCTAGTATTTCCCTACACTATCTCTATGCTGTCCCTGTTCTCTCCCTATAATGTGCATAAAGCCTCTCTATTATATCCCTACACTATCAATAATCATTCCTTGAACTGCTCAATAGTATTTTTTTGCTATCAAAGTCTTTCCTAATCACTGTATCTAGCACCTTTAACGTCACTCCCTGCACTAAGTTCACTGGAAAATGGGGGAGACCGGAAAGGATGAGGCTTTTTTTTAAGGCTCTGACATCACAGGAGCTGACTGGCTGCTGATTGGTTGTTTGCATGGCATTGTGGGTGATCCCTTGTTCCCGGGCTTATTACCTTTACTTTGTAACATGTGTCGCAGCCATTTTAGAAAAATGCAGTTCGTTAGCACTAAGCGCAAGGAAATTCAACCACAGGACAAATCAAATTTTTCCTGAAATTTGGATCGAATTCCACTTCGTCAACTTCGATTTGCTCATCTCTATATACAGCTCAGGAAGGTATCTGTAACTTCCTGTCCCTTCTTCCTCAGACCTCAATCAGCCCTGCACAGAGGCTGTACAGCTCTGTATACTGTGGTGTACCCCCTTTGGGGGTGTACTCCCCCTGTAACTGGGGCTACTATGTCAGCAGCAGCTACAGGAGAAATCAATAGTGAAAAAAAAAGAAGTTAAATGTCCCAAAAAGGTCTTGTAAAAACTAAAGATCAGGGATAGATAATCTGAATTGCAGGGATAGGAGAGGGACGGTTTCTAGACAGAAAATCAGGCAGTGAAATCGCTATTCTGGTACACTGAGCAGCAGTGAGTGGGCAGAGGGGTCAGCCTGTTATACAGCACTGCACTCTGCTCTAAAGGCTGTTTTGGGGTGCTGTAGTCAAAGAAACACCACTAGTGTCGCTTTTTGCGGTGCAGTAAGAGGGTCAGAGCCTTGTTTGGGGTACATAAAAAAAAAAAGAAAACAATATAAAAAAGTATATATATCTTTTGGGTTGTGTTTGAGGAAAAACATATATAATCCGTGATTGGCAGCTTGTGAACGTGAAAGAAATAGTTGTGGTGTTATTCGCCATACAAATAGACAAGCGCCATATAGTGCTAAATTCTTCAGTGTAGTTGACTTGCCAAAAAAAACAGCGAATCCGTGTTTGTGGGGTTGTTAGTTTTAAATAATTATTTGCGGCGTTATTCGTCATCCAAACAGAAAAGCGTAATATTGTGCTAGTAGTGACAGCCGAATATTCACCATATGGCAGAGGGATGACTTCTGGCTCTCCACCCTCTTGGACCCTCGCTACCTGTCTAAAACGGGGGTCTTTTTCACCTGCTGAGTGGGAGAACAAACTGAAGTACTATAGAGACATCCT
Organism: Rhinella marina; assembly: GCA_900303285.1. Taxonomy (NCBI): domain Eukaryota; kingdom Metazoa; phylum Chordata; class Amphibia; order Anura; family Bufonidae; genus Rhinella; species Rhinella marina. The sequence goes on along the minus strand of ONZH01030886.1, from coordinate 34,459 downwards.
ATGTAGTTAGTTTGCTGCTGCCTATCTGCATCGTCGTCCATCCTCTCGCAGGTTTGAGCGGGAGCTCCCTCAGCGCTCACGTACCACTGCCATGGCTGCTGGGGGGGGGGGGGGTAGGAGCAGTACCAGCTCCATCAGCAGCTTGAGTCTGGAATCGCTGATGAGCAGCTTTCTTCACTCGCCAAGTGCAGAAAGTACTCAGCAGCAGCAGCAGCAGGTAGACCAGGAGCATACCCTGAACCAGCAGGTGGTGGCCTACTTGGACAGCACCCTGCCACCGCACAGTGAAGATCTGCTGGACTACTGGGCAGCCAAACTGGATTTGTGGCCGCAACTAGCCGAGTTTGCACTAGAGAAGCTGTCCTGCCCGGCTAGTAGTGTGGCATCAGAGCGGGTGTTCAGAGCGGCGGGGGCCATAGTTACCCCAAGGAGAACTCGCCTGTCATTCCAAAATGTGGAAAGACTCACCTTTGTCAAGATGAATCAGGTGTGGATCAGCCAGGATTTCCACCCACCAACGCCTGATGCATCAGATTAGATCAGCCATGATGCGTCACCCAAACCTGGACAAATGAGACTGGATTCTTCAGGCTACCTGCCTCAGCCACTCTTATGATGCTGCCACCTGCCTGATGTCACGCATCTACCAGCTGCTCCTTCTACCACCCAGCATCTTTACCAGTGACTGGTATTGCCACCCACCTCTCCACTCTGTCACTGACCCAATATGTAGGCTTCTGATGCTGCTGCCACCTCAACAATCAGGTCTCCTCATGCTGCTACTGCTGTCACCTCCAGGCTATGTCACCATGCCACTCTGTAGCCTGATAATGCTGCTGCCGCCTCCACACACTGTGTTCTAGCTGCCGCTACCTCCTAATTATGTAATTGTGCCACTCTGTGGCCTAATCATGCTTCTGCAGCTGCCTCCACATGCTGTGTCCTAGCTGCCGATACCTCCAAATTATGTAATTATGCCACTCTACGGTATGCTGCTGCTGCCGCCACCTCCACGCACTGTGTCCTAGCCCACTCCATGGCCTTGAAATGTATTCGACTGCTGCCTCTTGCAGCTGCTGTTACGGTGCCACTCTGTGGCGTTGAAATTTCTTCGACTGCTGCATCTTGCAGCTGCTGTTACGGTGCCACTCTGTGGCCTTGAAATTTCTTTGACTGCTGCTGCCTCTTGCCACACATTGGCCTAGTAAATATATTCAACTGCTGCTGCCTCTTGCAGCTGCTGTTATGGTGCCACTCTGTGGCCTTGAAATTTCTTCGACTGCTGCCTCTTGCAGCTGCTGTTACGATGCCACACATTGGCCTAGTAAATGTATTCAACTGCTGCTGCCTTTTGCAGCTGCTGTTACGGTGCCACCCTGTGGCCTTGAAATTTCTTCGACTGCTGCTGCCTCTTGCAGCTGCTGTTACGGTGCCACTCATTGGCCTAGTAAATGTATTCAACTGCTGCTGCCTCTTGCAGCTGCTCTTAAGGTGCTGCTCTGTGGCCTTGAAATCTCTGCAACTGCTGCTGCCTCTTGCAGCTGATGTTACGGTGCCACTCTGTGGCCTTGAGATTTCTTCGACTGCTGCTGCCTTTTGCAGCTGCTGTTACGGTGCCACTCTGTGGCCTTGAAATTTTTTCGACTGCTGCTGCCTCTTGCAGCTGCTGTTATTGTGCCACTCCCTGGCCTAGTAAATATATTCGACTGCTGCTGCCTCTTGCAGCTGCTGTTACAGTGCCACTCTGTGGCCTTGAAATTTCTTTTACTGCTCCTGCCTCTTGCAGCTGCTGTTATGGTGCCACTCTGTGGGCTTGAAATCTCTTCAACTGCTGCTGCCTCTTGCAGCTGATGTTACGGTGCCACTCTGTGGCCTTGAAATTTCTCCGACTGCTGCTGCCTCTTGCAGCTGCTGTTACGGTGCCACTCTGTGGCCATGACATTTCTTCAATTGCTCCCTTTTGCAGCTGCTGTTATGGTGCCACTTGTTGGCCTAGTAAATATATTTGACTGCTGCTGCCTCTTGCAGCTGCCGTTATGGTGCCACTCTGTGGCCTTGAAGTTTCTTCGACTGCTGCCTCTTGCAGCTGCTGTTACGGTGCCAAACGTTGGCCTAGTAAATATATTCAACTGCTGCTGCTTTTTGCAGCTGCTGTTATGCTGCCACTCGTTGGCCTAGTAAATATATTCAACTGCTGCTGCCTCTTGCAGCTGCTTTTACGGTGCCACTCTGTGGCCATGACATTTCTTCGACTGCTGCTGCCTCTTGCAGCTGCTGTTACGGTGCCATTCATTGGCCTAGTATATGTATTCAACTGCTGCTGCCTCTTGCAGCTGCTATTACGGTGCCGCTCTGTGGCCTTGAAATCTCTCAACTGCTGCTACCTCTTGCAGCTGATGTTACGGTGCCACTCTGTGGCCTTGAGATTTCTTCGACTGCTGCTGCCTTTTGCAGCTGCTGTTACGGTGCCACTCTATGGCCTTGAAATTTTTTCGAATGCTGTTGCCTCTTGCAGCTGCTGTTACGGTGCCACTCGTTGGCCTAGTAAATATATTCGACTTCTATTGCCTCTTGCAGCTGCTGTGGCCTTGAAATCTCTCAACTGCTGCTGCCTCTTGCAGCTGATGTTACGGTGCCACTCTGTGGCCATGACATTTCTTCGACTGCTCCCTTTTGCAGCTGCTGTTATGGTGCCACTCGTTGGCCTAGTAAATATATTTGACTGCTGCTGCCTCTTGCAGCTGCTGTTCCGGTGCCACACATTGGCCTAGTAAATGTATTCAACTGCTGCTGCCTCTTGCAGCTGATGTTACGGTGCCACTCTGTGGCCTTGAGATTTCTTCGACTGCTGCTGCCTTTTGCAGCTACTGTTACGGTGCCACTCTGTGGCCTTGAAATTTCTTTTACTGCTCCTGCCTCTTGCAGCTGCTGTTACGGTGCCACTCTGTGGGCTTGAAATTTCTTCGACTGCTGCTGCCTCTTGCAGCTACTGTTATGGTGCCACTCTGTGGGCTTGAAATTTCAACTGCTGCCTCTTGCAGCTGCTGTTACGGTGCCACACGTTGGCCTAGTAAATATATTCAACTGCTGCTGCCTTTTGCAGCTGCTGTTATGGTGCCACTCATTGGCCTAGTAAATATATTTGACTGCTGCTGCCTCTTGCAGCTGCTGTTACGGTGCCACTCTGTGGCCTTGAAATTTCTTTTACTGCTCCTGCCTCTTGCAGCTGCTGTTATGGTGCCACTCTGTGGCCTTGAAATTTCAACTGCTGCCTCTTGCAGCTGCTGTTACGGTGCCACACGTTGGCCTAGTAAATATATTCAACTGCTGCTGCCTCTTGCAGCTGCTGTTACGGTGCCACTCTGTGGCCTTGAAATTTCTTTGACTGCTGCCTCTTGCAGCTGCTGTTATGATGCCACACGTTGGCCTAGTAAATGTATTCAACTGCTGCTGCCTTTTGCAGCTGCTGTTACGGTGCCACTCTGTGGCCTTGAAATTTCTTCGACTGCTGCTGCCTCTTGCAGCTGCTGTTACGGTGCCACACGTTGGCCTAGTAAATGTATTCAACTGCTGCTGCCTCTTGAAGCTGCTGTTACGGTGCCGCTCTGTGGCCTTGAAATTTCTTCGACTGCTGCCTCTTGCAAATGCTGTTATGGTGCCACTCATTGGCCTAGTAAATGTATTCAACTGCTGCTGCCTCTTGCAGCTGCTGTTACGGTGCCACTCTGTGGCCTTGAGATTTCTTCGACTGCTGTTTCCTCTTGCAGCTGCTGTTATGGTGCCACTCTGTGTCCTTGAAATTTCTTCGACTGCTGCTGCCTCTTGCAGCTGCTGTTATTGTGCCACTCCCTGACCTAGTAAATATATTCGACTGCTGCTGCCTCTTGCAGCTGCTGTTACGGTGCCACTCTGTGGCCTTGAAATTTCTTTTACTGCTCCTGCCTCTTGCAGCTGCTGTTATGGTGCCACTCTGTGGCCTTGAAATCTCTTCAACTGTTGCTGCCTCTTGCAAAATTTAGTGAAATTTGTTTGACTGCTTCCGCCTCTTGCAGTTGCTGTTATTGTGCCACTCTGTGGCCTTGAAATTTCTTCGATTGCTGCTGCCTCTTGCAGCTGCTGTTATTGTGCCACTCTGTGGCCTTGAAATTTTTTCGACTGCTGCTGCCTCTTGCAGCTGCTGATAAGAACATATGCTACAGTTGATCTTAACCAAAAGGCAGAGAATTCTTTTTTACTATCTGGTCTTCAGGGTATGTCACCATGCTACTCTCCGGCCTGATGCTGCTGCCGCCGACGACTGCACATGCCTTCTCCTAGCTGCCGCTATGTCAAAATTAGGTAATTGTGCCACTCTGTGGCCTTCAGATTTTACTACTACTTCCACTGCTGCTGCCACTTCCAGGGTCTGTCATTCTGCCACTCTTTGGCCTATTCATACTGCTGCCACCTGGCCACACTGTCGTCGTGCCACTCTATAGTCTGCTGATGCTGCTGCCACTGCCATCTCCACGTTGTCTGGGGGGCTCTGCTTGTATAAGCGTGTAATAGAACAGGTTCTGTCGAAATGTATGTGGAATCAGTGAATTGGTGTAAAAGGTGTGTGCTTTTGGCGCTCTAGTAGGATCTTACGCCTCTGCACGATTCTTTATAGCTGGCGCTAACATTGACCTGTTAGGCTTCAAAGTTGAGTTGTTTGGTGAGTTTTGGCCCTTTAACTGCCCAAATACATAAAAGTGTGCAGCGATTCTAAGAGCGAAGCCTGTTATGTGCGTGTCACACTTGCTCATAGTATTCTTTCACTACCACAGTAGACTCCCTATTAGTGTTGAGCGTAGGCATGCTCAGCCAAACTCGCTGTTCGGCCAAGCATGCCCAAGCTCGGATTCGCTCGGTGTTCGGCAGAACACCGAGTGTTCTCGAGCGCAATGCTGACATTCACTGCAATGTTGATACGTATGCCAATGCTATGCATTGTATGCTGATGCGTACAAATTTGTATGCTAATGCGTACGCATTTGGACAATGCATACAAATTCAGTTAATTAGCATACTTTTACGAGCGAAAGGAGTAAAAGAGGAGAAGTCGCAATTCTGACATTTTCCTATTATCCAGACACCCTCCCCTCTTCCGAGCGGGGTTTGCCTGGTTTAGTCCCATTGACTAACATTATGCTCGAGTGCTCAGCCAGAGCACCCGAGCATACGAGCACAGAAGAGCTCACTCAACACTACTCTCTATGCGTTTTACTGCAAGGCACAGTGTTCTACATCACTATCCAGGCTCTCTGCAGCCTGGAAGTAGACGTTTTTTAATGCGATTCACAACGAATTTATTCGGATCAAAGCAAATCTTTTCGGAAAATTCGGTGAATTAGCCGAATTGAATTTTTGAAAAATTCGCTCATCTCTAATCTTCACCATCAGGTGAATGTTGTAAAAAATAAATAAACATTATGCTAAAACAGTACCCAAAAATGGTAGCAATAAAAATGTCATCTCATTATGCAAAAAACAGCCCATAGCCCAAAAAATTTTTAAAAACATATCTCTAAGAAAATGGCAACAAAAAACATTTTTATAAATGTTCTTATTGTGTAAAAATAAAAAATTAACATTTTTAGTATTGTTGCATCCATAATAACTGGATCTATAAAAATATCACATGATCTACCCCATCAAGTAAAAGGGGTAAAAAAGATATATATAGAAAAATGACAGAGCCTTTTTGTGACTTCAGAAAGCCAAATGTACTCCTAAGTGGTGCCAATAAAAACAACAGATTGTCCAGCAAAAAATAAGCTCAGTCAACAAAAAAATTAAAAAGTTATCACTCTTAAAAACCATGACAGAAAATTCCATGTTAGAAAATCCAAATTCCGCTCCTTCCCTTCTGAGCCCTGGCGTATCCCCAAATAACGGTTTACCACCGCAACTGGAGTGTTACTGTATTCAGGAGAAAATGGGTAGCAAATTGTGAGGGAATATTCTCTTGTTAATGAAACAACAAAAATACTTCTACATGTCATAACAATTAACCCATATACGTGATAACACAGAAAACCAACAAAAATATAAGGATTGAACAGTATAGTCACACACAGTTCATAATGTATATCACTGTATTAACAAATAGAAAGTAAACATGTTTGGCACAGCACAATTCAATTAAAAACATTAAAATTCATAATGATGGTAATCTAGAAGTGGGGAAATCAAGTATAATGCAAGTACGTAGACTGGTCAGAAGTCACAAATTACCAGAAACCCCATAGAAGTACATATAGTTTAAAGAATACATGTCAGGGAGGTCTGGGGTCAGGGAGAATGGAGAACCCTATCTCACCCGCCAACCCCTGTCCCTACCTACTTGCCACACCCAAGGCTAAGGTCCAAGGGGGACAACTGGGCGACAATCCCTGAGCTGCTAGGGAAACTGGAATGGCAACACAAGGCTAACACCCCAAACTAAGTCAGACAGTCAGCAGTCAAGCACAAGGGGGTAAACTAGTACAAGCAAATACAGAGCGCAGTAAATACAAGCCGATGTCAGGAACACTGGAGAGGCAACGAAGTACAGAGTCAGATCCGGAGGCGAAGTCAGTACACAAATGCAGAGTCGGATGATCAGGCAGCAGACACTGGAGATACACAGGTGCTGGCAGAAAGACCAAGTAGAACTGGCAATGAGAGGCAGTAAGCCAGGAAGTTTTATACAGACAGGACTCCCACCCCCAGAGCCTGATAGGGGTTGGAAGCATGTCAATCACGGACCACACCCGAGGAGAACCAGAGCAAACAACATAGCTGACTTAACCCTGCGAGTGCTCAGAGTACAAGGCAAGTAATCAAGGACGCAAGTAGCAACCTGCCACGTCCCTAGCAATGACTGGCGGTTTGGAGCGTCTGAACGGTAACAGCGGCAGCACAGCGACCTGCTCATCTGCTGACCCTGACAATACACAATTGGATTACAATTAGGGATGAGCGAACCGAACCGTAACGAACCAGATTCGTTACGAACTTTGCCAAAAGTTTGCTTAGTTAACGAACCGAACTTTGCGAAAGTTTGTAACGAATCTGGTTATAATAACAACGGCGACGCAAAACTGTACTTTTTTCACAGAATAGACCAGGATACAAGGGATAGAGATGGGCGAGCATGCTCGGGGGCAATTTTCACGTATTTGCCTGCGCATTTTAAAATCGGCACTCTAATGATATGCATATTTTAATCTGTTCACAAATGCATACGCATAGCGTACAAATTTTAAAAATGCGCACGCATTAGTGTACAGATTAAAATATGCGTATCATTAGTGTGCCGATTTTAAAATGCGAAGGCAAATATGCGAAAAATGCACCCAAACATGCTAGCCCATCTGTAACTTTGATTTTTTTCCATTTTTTTCATTGTAATAGCAACTGCAACTGAAACTATACCCTATCAGACTCCCACTATTGTAGCTGCAATTAATCAGCCATTATAGAAAGGTTCGTTTTAGGTTCGCTTCGTACGAATCCGAATTTCACGAAAGTTCGCCGAAGCGAATCGAACCGAACTTTTCAAAAGTTCGCTCATCCCTAATTACAATCTCAGCAAGTGCAAAGGATAAGTCTAACAGGATCAATGTAAAAAGCTATAAACAAACTAATGACCAAGGGTAAATCTCACAGCAACAAAGTTAACACTACCAATCCACTCCCTGACATGCGTTCTGTGGTCTGCTTCCACATCTGCATCTATGGGTGGTTTCTATTATAGCTCCTCAAAGTGACTTCAGAACTGAAATGGCCCTTAAAGTTGATTTTGGAAATGTTCTTGAAAATTTAAAAAATTGCTTCTAAGATTCTAAACCTTCTAATGTCTTTAAAAAATTACATTACATCACCAACATGATGCCAACATAAAGCAGGCAAAAGGTGAATGTTAATTAATAAGTATTTTATGAGGTATCGACCATATCGGTCTTAAAAGCAGAGAGATTCAGATTTAGAAAACAGTGATTTTGAATTTTTGGTAAATGTTTGATTTCTTTTTTTTTTTTTTTTTATAAATAAAGATAAAACATATTGACTCAAATTTACCATTAACATGAAGTACAATGTGTCATGAGAAAAATCTCTCAGAATGGCTTGGATAAGTAAGCGTTCCAAAGTTATTACGTGGTCAGGAAGGGGGCAAGAGGCCCGGACTGGAAGTGGTTAAAAGCCAAGGTGTTCTTAATAGTTATTGAAACTCTTCTTTTTTTGCATCTAAAGAGGCAGAGTATACAAATGGAAAGTGTCTATGCTTCAATCTGTAAGTGTCTGCTCTGAGCAAATGTGTCTCTTGATTGGATAAAGATCTATCTTTAAGGGCTGACTTCCAAAGTTGGGATCTTTTTAAAGGGATATTAAGGCCCTGTGTGTTAATAGAAGTGATTTTAAATACAATTATCAAAGACCACAGATATTGCTAAGAGCCGACCAAACCAGACCTAGGTCCTCCCTGACCACATGCCACACATTTTCATGGAGCAGTAAATTGAGTACGTCGTGTAGTTACAAACAAGGAAACAAACTTGGTCAGAATAGAAAAGCAAAACAGAACCAGAAAAAAACAATGTAACCGTGTATCAGTCTACACCAAACTCTGTGGTGGGACGCCCTAAAGAGATATAAACAAGCGCCTCACCAAGAGGGGGTGTAAACACTCGACCAGAGCCGATCAAACCTAAATGGAAGCAAAAGTGAGTATACCACCAGGGTGCCAGGGACCTCTGCAGGACCTCTGACCATTCTTCTTCCATGTGGATTGGAGATGGAGACTTAGAAGAAATCTGAGAATCTGTAGAGGACATCAGGTTCTAACTGGATAGTAAAGTAATGGTTTCTTCTGGATTCGCTGCCACAACTTTTCCTCCATTCCTAGAGATATGCGCCTTGGCCGGAAAGCCCCACCTATAGGGTATTTTATGTGAGCGAAGGATTCTTGTGGAATCTTGAAATTCCTGTCTTTTAGTCAAGGTGGCAGGAGAGATATCTGTATAGAGATATCGATTGGAAACGATCAGGTAACACTGGGTTATTTCGAGCAGCAGCCATTCAGTTCACTTTAACATGATAAAAAGTGATATGTGGCAGAACCCGTCCCTAGGAACATCAGCAGGCAGGCATTTAGGTTTGGTGATTCTATGCTCCCTATCTATGAACAGCTCATTTTGCAAAACCTCAGGCAACAGAACAATAAATAAATCAATTACAATCATCTAAGTTTTCTTACTTAACCGCCTCAGGAATGCCACAAAATGTTTGGGTGGGAACGGTCTTCCAAATCAATTATTTTTGCCCTTAGAGTGGCTATCTCCTCATCCTTATTATTTGTGGTATGCAAATGAGAAGTCCTGTGACCTATTTCAGTGATGTCTTTTTAAATCGGCTTGTAGGGACTTCCTCAAATCACCCATTACAGCTTTCAACAAGGCCTCAGTGACAGGATTTTCTCCATCTTCATATCTCTCGACTGGGTGCTGACAGGAATGAGTCCCTCCATCATTCTGCAAACAGCTTTCATAACCGTGAAGCCCCGCTCCTCCCAAGTACTGTTGTGGCAAAGGACCCTCTGTACCTTGAATGGATGGATGATCCAAAGAAGAGGAACTTACAGCCCCATAATGAGCTTCTGTGATGATTGGTGAGGGGAGAGAATGTTCAGAAGGAGGCCTGGATACAGTATAGGGCACAGCGACAATTCTGCTGGGGAAAGAGTGGTAGCTGCTGGATCACCAGAGGACCTCAGGAAGCTGCCGCCACCATCTGGAGGAGCACTGAGTAGAACTCGGTGAACTTTGAAGACACCATCTTCTATTTTGTTCTGGCCATCTCTGCTGAGTCCCAGGAACAGGACCAATTTTCTGCAGGTGGCCTGAACTGCTGAGAAATGATGTGAGCCGCTAAATAAATGCATGATAGCATCAGAGCTCAGCTAAACTGAAGCCTACTCCATGTGCCGCCGATCATGCCCCCTTCTCACTCATCAATTTTGAGGCCAATTGTAACATTTTCGATTGGGATTGAAGTTATTTAACAACTTTTTATTTTTGATTGATAGAATCGGACCTGGCACTAATTTCAAGCAATTTTTTAATCTCTTATTTGCTATTTTTCCTGGCCACATCACAATTATTTTCATTAGTTTGCAGAGATTTAATTCTCTGCTCTCATCAGCTTCAGGTCAGACTCACCTTACTGTAGCCGTACATTTGTAAAATTTGTTCCATTTCAAAGGAGTATCCCACAAATCCAGCAACTTCCTCATGTTTCCGACATGAATAGTTTGGAATGTCATTATACATACCAGACAGAATCTGTAGGACACTTTGTACAGATCTCATCTCATCCCCAGAGGTTTCACACAGATGATAACCCAGAGTGATATTCGGGAGAAGTTCTGGATCCTCATTAATTTTCTTAACAGCAAAGTAAAAAGCCAATGCGGCAGCATAGCTCCTGGGAACTGGTCTGTGAAAGCAGCACACACATGGTTTTGGTCATTTATCATGTACACAGTGGTCACTATTAGATAATGTGCTATCACACTATCATATTATAATTAGGGATGAGCGAACCGAACCGCAACGAACCAGATTCGTTACGAACTTTGCCAAAAGTTCGGTTCGTCACCGAACCGAACTTTGAGAGAGTTCGTTACGAATCTGGTTAAAATAACAACGGCGACGCAAAACTGTACTTTTTTCACAGAATAGACCAGGATACAAGTGATTATTACCTGCCTCCTCCTCCTCCGTCAATTGTCTGTTCTCAACCATACTGGCCTGGGTGCTATCAAGTGCTGCCTCCTCCTCCTCCCTCAATTGTCTGTTCTCAACCATACTGGCCTGGGTGCTATCAAGTGCTGCTGCCTCCTCCTCCTCCCTCAATTGTCTGTTCTCAACCATACTGGCCTGGGTGCAATCAAGTGCTGCTGCCTCCTCCGTCAATTGTCTGTTCTCAATCATACTGGGTCCAATACAGTACTATTACTGCTGCTGGTTCCACTGTCAAATGTCTGTTTTCCACCCTACTGGGTCCAAGGCAATGCTGCCGATGTTGCCAACTTGCACTTTGTGTCCTGTGTCCCGTGTAATCACTTACACCTTGGCTAATGTGTACCTGTTCTGGGGTGCACAAGGTCTAATTAAATGGTACGCCTGTCTGTCTTCTGACCTGTGATGTCACTGAGACCGCATTGACTTCAACGCAGCCTATTCTTGGGCTGGTGCCACGATCTACCATGTGTTTTTGGTGCTCTATAGAGATGGGCGAGCATGCTCGGGTGTAATTTTCGCTTATTTGCGTGCGCATTTTAAAATCGGTACGCTAATGATACGCATATTTTAATCTGTACACTAATGCGTGCGCACTTTTAAAATTTGTACGCTATGCGTACGCATTTGTGAACAGATTCAAATATGCGTATCATTAGCGTGCCGATTTTAAAATGCGCACGCAAATACGCAAAAATTGCACCCGAGCATGCTCGCCCATCTCTAGTGCTCTGGCATGACATGGACTGCTCCAGCGGACATCTTCAATGCTCTCAAATGTTGTCGACCTGGCTGAGGTTTCACTATTTTTGCACTTTGATTTTTTCCACTTTTTTCATTGTAATAGCAACTGCAACTAAACGAAACTATACCCTATCAGACTCCCACTATTGTAGCTGCAATTATTCAGCCGTTATAGCAAGGTTCGTTTTAGGTTCGGTTCGTACGAATCGTACTTCACGAAAGTTCGCCGAATCGAACCGAACTTTTCAAAAGTTCGCTCATCCCTAATTATAATGTATTCACTACATCCAACCACTGCAAGGATTGTCCAGCTGGCCGCAGCTTCCTCTGTAGAGATTAGTTGTTTGATTGCCCTTGTAAGATGTATGGTCCTACTAGCAGAAACATTCCACAAGATTCAAACATAGACAACTAACTTCTCTAAGACACCACAGCCTTCAACACACTGAAATATATCCTGGTAGATCTAAAACTAGAACATATATGGAGGGTAAAGTACTTACACATAACCTAAAATTCTGTCATCACAGTTTTTAAAACTGGGTATTCTAAAAGAGCACAAAAGAATAGAGAACAGTCCTCCAATAATGATGTCTCCGCTTTCATTACGTTGATAATGGAATTTGTCAGAGTCAATGAATGTAAGGTTACACTGTGATGATGATGATGATGACGGCTCCGCTCTTGTGTCTCCACAGCATGATGCACACAGTATAATGATACAGAATATAACAGTACAGACAGAAGCTGCTGCATCCACCAGAGATAGATCCATGCACACAGACAGATGTGATTTCATGCTCTCAGTGACAGCTCTGCAGATCCTCAGCTCTCCAGGCCGCACTATATAGAAACCATCAGCACAGAGCTCCAGGTGCAGAGGAACGTCACCAGGATAATTCCAGATTCTCTTCTCTAATAATTTTCTTCTTCATATTTCAGGCTCTTATTTTATTAAATTATGAAAATGGAAAAAGTCCCTGAGAGAATTGAGAAGAAATCTGCTCGTTCTGCCGTGTGCAGCAGGTTCTCATCACACAATACAGTATGTAATGCTATAATACACAGATTTCTACATAACCTATTCTGTTATACCCTGATATACTGTATACAGTGGCTCAATGGCAGAGTGGAGGGGGTCTGCAGTAAATTTGTGTTGACGTCACTGTTTATTTTTACCTGCTTCTGATCCGTCATAAGAACAACTCTAAAAACATGGATCCTGTCTTTTGAGCATCCGCCTTCACATGGTCAGCATTTGGTCAGTAATCCATCAGTATTGCTAAGGCCAAAAAAACAGGACTGGATCCAAAACAGAGATTACACGTGAATAGAATATTTGCATGCTTATGTGTTTTGTACCCACTCCTCAAATCATGAACCAATCCTGATGCAAAATACAGACTGTGATCGAGGCCTCAAGGATGCTCCAAAGACAGGAGCCATTGTGTTTCTCATTTTTCCATTCTTCAGGAACATCAAGGGTAAAATAAATGTGATGTCAATAAGGTGAAACAGGGACACTAGTGGGGTGGGGAGGGTGGCAACCACAGTCAACATAGTGGCCAAGTCACAGAGGGGCCACAATCGCATGAGGCGTTAACATGGTGTCCATGTGGCAAAGTGGGGAGGGTGGCAACCGCATGAGGAGTTGGCACAATGACTCAATCACAGAGTGGTGATGGTGGCAATTGCATGAGGAGTTAGCATAGTGGCCCAGTCACAGAGTGGTGAGGGTGGAAACCTCATGAGGAGTCAATATAGTGGCCCAGTCATAGAGTGGTGAGGGTGGCAACCGCATGAGGAGTCAACAAAGTGGAACAGTCATAGCAGGGGGAGATGAGGAACAACAGCAGTGGCAGTAACACCACAAGATGGTGGGTGGCAGTAGAAGAAGATGGCAGCAGGTGTGTGGCATAAGGCTGGTAGCAGCATCAGAATAGTGGTTGAAGCAGGTGGGCAGAAGAAATGGGTCTTTTTTCATAAAGTTTTAGTGTGGCACCCAGAATGATCTAGTTCTAGCATCAGGCACTGGATTGTGGAAATACTATCTGAACCATGCCTGATTCTTCTTCACAAAAGTCAGTCTCTCCACATTTTGAGTAGAAAGGTGAGTCCTCCTTGGAGTAACAATGCCCCAGCCGCAAGAAACAACCACTCTCATTCAACACTACTGGTCGAGTAGGAAAGCTTGTCCAGGGCATATTCATCCAGATGTGGACAAAAATCCAGGGGATTTTTGAAATTGGATGGCAAGGTAAAGTTCAAGTATGCCACCACCTGCTGGTTCAGGTTCTGCTCCATGTCTTGCTACTGCTGCTAATTGGTGGCTTCTTCACCAGGTAGGAGAAGAAAAATGCCCATCAGAGACTCTAAACTTACTGTAAGTTGCTGCTGGTGGAGCTGGTGCTGCTCCTGCCCCCCTTCCCCTCCAGTAACCATGGCAGTGAAATGTGAGTGCAGAGGTCCCCCTAGGCTACATAGGATGTCTTGACAGTAGTTCAGTTAATTCTCTCTCTAAGCGGGTGGAAAAAAGGACCCCATTTTGTATCAGTAGCGTGTTAGGCCAAGGAGCCCTTTTTAAATAATAAAGTGACTCTGCCCTGAGGCAGAGCCACTGGGGATCACTGGACTCAGATCCTGAGTCACCCGAGCAGGGAAACCCAGGAACCAAGCAGCCGGAAAGGCAAGCTCCCGAAGGAGGACAGGGGATGAGCCCCAATGCCCGAAGGGCACGTGTGCACTAGCACTCAATAGATAGCTCCCGAAGGAGGATAGGGGATGAGCCCCAATGCCCGGAAGGCACGTGTGCACTAGCACTCAGTAGATAGCTCCCGAAGGAGGATAGGGGATGAGCCCCAATGCCCGGAAGGCAACTGCGCACAAACACTCAATGCGCTCAGTCTGGAACCAGCACAGGATACCCAGCTCTCAATCGGACCACGTGTGCCGAGTTCCGAGCCTCCCGGAGGAGGTTGCAGCCCAACACACAATGTGGCCTACAAACACACACACTGGCGCACACTAGGGTTCCGCGCCTCCCGAAGGAGGTTGCAGCCCAACAAACACAACTCCTGCCTAGACCACAGACTACACCTAGTGTGCAACCAAGGTCCTAGTCACAAAGCAGAGCGACCGGGTCTCTAGCTTAGCAAAGCAACAACAAGGCACCGGCGCCTGCTGCCAATACTGAGGGGTTTTTATAGTGAGCAACCAATTAACAGGGCGGTGCTTCCTGTGCAGGACTGGCGGATGTGACATCATCTGTAGCCTCGAAGTATGGGCACATGATCACCTCCTGGCGGAAGTGACATCACAGGCAGGGTCAAGGTCGGAGCTTATGACCACTTCCTGTGTCTGAACCAAAACAAAGTGTCTTAAAGCGACAGTGTCGTAATTAGACTACAAGCGTGCGCGTGCACGGCGTCGGTGCCCGCGCCTTACATAGCGAGGGTCTAGGTGGAGAGCCAGTAGTCATCCTTCTGTCAAATAGTGTTAATACAGCTTTCACTACTCAAGAAACTCTGTGTGCATCTGGCCACTTGCGCAAGGAACTAGGAGGGATTTCCTGACACCATTTCCTTTGCATACTGCCATGGTGTGCCAGGGTCCTCTGCCTGGTCTTCCTTATCGCACTCTACCTTCTCCTGCTCCTCTCCTGTCATTTGTGCAGATAAACCACCAATTTATGTATCCATTGCTTGTGCATGAATGTCTTCATTCTCCTCCACTGCCAGTTCAGCCCCCACAGGGCCTAGGTGACCGCGATATGTAGGCACCATGTCTCCTGCTCAATGGCCAGCCAGATTTATAGCTTTTGGCGCCTTACAAATAAAATGGCCTCATCAAAGGGCTTGAGCAAACGGCTGGTGTCATGCATGAGCTGCCACTGGCTGAAGTAGTTTGCGGCCTTCCTTTGCTCATATAGTCGGTCCAACATGTGAAGGGTGGAGTTCAAACCAATGGAACCATTGCATTTTAGGTGATGTTAGGGAACACTATTCTGCCTTTGAAGCTCAAGGAGGGCATGCTTTGCAGTGTAAGAGAGGCTGAAGAGCATGTTCAGTTTACTGACCATTTTCAGGATGTCTTGCAGTTGGGTGGAAGACTTTAGGAACCGGTTTGCAACTACATTAAAAATGTGCACCATGCAGGGTGCATGGGTCAGCCCTCTTTGGTTTCCGAATTTTAGTTGTTGAGGAGAGAAGTGGAACCACTTTCTTCCCAGTGTGACTTCCTGTTCGTCTAGGAAATGCATAGTTGATATGCTGGAGGAGCACTCCAAATTGAACCTGCAGTGGGGGCTGAGGACAAGGTTGAGGATGAGGAGGCAGAGGAGGACATTGGCGCAGGACTCGCAGCTTGTGAACTCGAAGGAGGCAGAGCCGTCACCTGGCCAAGTTACTCGTGTAGTTGGGCAGGAACTGCATTTATATAGTGGCCCGTAGACATATATAGCATGTGATGTAACACGTAACACGTGACGAAGAGTAGGAGGAGAAGGAGCATCAGAACCAGCAGATGATGGGAAACAAACACTGGGCCACTGGGAGATGCAGTGGTTGCTGCATCAGGCTTTACCACTACATTAGCACCACGGTTTTCCCAGGCTACTTTATGGTCACGCTGAATGTATTGATGTAAGAACATGGTGCCAACATTGGCATCCTGGTCATGTATCACCTTCTGCCCACAGATTTTACAAACTGCCACAATGACATCCTCCAGTGACTTGATGAAAAATTCTCACGCCAGCGATTATTGCATTATTGCTATGCACCTTACCTGGGTTTCCTTCTGCCCAGTCTGTGTGGCCACCTTGTAAGACATCAAGGTCTCCTTGTATGGTTCTGTGTTTGGTCTGGAACAACCACTTGGCCTGTTTTGGGTCCAGACATCCTTTGTTGTGTGCGCAGCTCTGTCAGTTCACCCATGCACTTAATCCTCATGTGGAACTGACATCTGCTACTCGAGTTTTTATGCCTTTGTTGAGAGGGCTCCTTGGTTCTCAACCTCAAACAGTCAAACAGTCACACTCCAAACGCCACTATGGTGAAGACCAAAGAGCTGTCGAAGGACACCAGAAACAAAATGGTAGACCTGCACCAGGCTGGGAAGACTGAATCTGCAATAGCCAAGCAGCTTGGAGTGAAGAAATCAACTGTGGGAGCAATAATTAGAAAATGGAAGACATACAAGACCACTGATAATTTCCCTCGATCAGGGGCTCCATGCAAGATCTCACCCCGTGGGGTCAAAACGATCACAAGAACTGTTAGCAAAAATCCCAGAACCACACGGGGGGACCTAGTGAATGACCTGCAGAAAGTTGGGACCAACGTAACAAAGGCTACCGTCAGTAACACACTACAATGCCAGGGACTCAGATCCTGCAGTGCCAGACGTGTCCCCCTGCTTAAGCCAGTACATATCCGGGCCCCTCTAAAGTTTGATAGAGAGCATTTGGATGTTCCAGAAGAGTATTGGGAGGATGTCATATGGTCGGATAAAACCAAAGTAGAACTGTTTGGTAGAACACAACTCGTGGTGTTTGGAGGAGAGTCAATGCTGAGTTGCATCCAAAGAACACCATACCTACTGTGAAGAATGGGGGGGCAACATCATGCTTTGTGGCTGTTTCTCTTCAAAGGGACCAGACTGATCCATGTACATGAAAGAATGAATGGGCCCATGTATCATGAGATTTTGAGTGCAAGCCTCCTTCCATCAGCAAGGGCATTGAAGATAAAACGTGGCTGGGTCTTCACTGCCAGGGCAACGAAGGAGTTGCTTCATAAGAAGCATTTCAAGGTCCTAGAGTGGCCTAGCCAGTCTCCAGATCTTAACCCCATAGAAAACCTTTGGAGGGAGTTGAAAGTCCATGTTGCCCAGCGACAGCCCCAAAACATCACTGCTCTAGAGGAGATCTGCATGGAGGAATGGGCCAACATACCAGCAACAGTGTGTGCCAACCTTGTGAAGACAGAAAACGTCTGACCTCTGTCATTGCCAACAAAGGATATAGAACAAAGTATTGAGAGGAACTTTTGTTATTGACCAAATACTTCTTTTCTTTTTTTTTTGTGTAATCTCTTTTTATTAAGTTTTTAAAAGAATATTATCAAGAAAATGCCTTCACAGAGACATGAAATAAAGGGGCACAACCCCCGTACAACAATACAGACAATACCAGTGACAATATTGCATATGAGAATACAATGTGAATGTTGCTAGGCATGAATATTATCACTCAGAATTAACTGAGGCATTTATGCGCACTTTATATTCGCCATTTATAACTGTGTATGGTGAAGGTGTAACAAGAAAATAAACAAAACCTAAATAAACCTTAACTTCTTCTCCGCGTCTCCCAAGATTCCCTGCTTCCAGCTTGTTATATACTCAGGTAAGCTAAGTTCATTATGATTTCTTACCCCAAAGGTCTGCCCACAATAACTGTATGGTGCAAAATGTAACATAATTCTGCTCAATCTCCTCCCTTCACAGTTCTTGACCACGGCTGCCAAATTTTTAGATAGAGCTGTCTGTTATTGTTTTCCCAACCTGCTAATTCTTCCATTCTATTAATTTGCTGTACTTTAGATTTCCATTGATTTATGGTTGGTGGAGAGCAATCTCTCCATTTTGTAGGGAGTAATAGTCTTGCAGCGGCCAATAACTGTGTAGGTAAATTGTTTTTTGACGGTTGATGAACTGTGGAATAGGATGCCACAAGAGGACCAGCTCTGGCGTCAATGATATTTTCATGGAGCATATGTCATTTATGGCCTTCTCCACCTCCTTCCAAAGTTGTGTTATCAATGTACAGGACCACCATATATAGAGCATTGAACCTTTCTCCTTTCCACGTCTCCAGCATCTGTCAGAGGGGGATAACCCTATCATGTTCAAAAATTCTGGGGTTTTATACCACCGGGTAATGGTTTTGAATGAGTTTTCTTGCAGTCTCTGGAAAAACCACACGCGTGTGCGAGTATAAAATTACAGTCTTCTTTAGAAAGTGTTATATTCAACTCTCTCTCCCTTTGCATGAGAAAGTATGGCTTAGAAGGAGCTTGATTATCTAGTAATTGTCTACATATTGTAGAGACTAGTTTTTTTGCTGCTTTGGGCAGGAGGGTCAGGTTTTTCAACCAAGTGGGGTCTGGCAAAGGTATAGTCAAAGACTTTTACACCTTTTGACATGTTTGCATAAAGTCTAAAGAGTGCATTGGAAGAGGTTTATCTCCTCCTATTTTCTGGTAAATATCTGCTAATAACATCTGAGTTCCTCCCTCTAAACATGTTTCAATCTCAATGGTCTTCAGTTTCATCCACCAACTGCTTTTAGGGTTCCAATTGTGATTCAGGAAACCAGGTAGTATTACTAAGGGAGCTAGTTTGTTGTGTTGTGGCAAACCTTAACCAGTCCCTTTGTCATGTTGCTAAATTCTGTTTTTGGATGGTCTGGTAAGATATTTAGCCATAGGCTATTATATAAATAGGGACCCATCAAGTACCTTTCAATATATAAGGTGTGTTAAGGTTAGCATTGGCTAGAAGTGACCATCTTGCAAGTTGTATGGATTTATAATATAAATGTATGTCTGGTATTGAGATTCCCTCCTTGTCTTTCCTTTGTGTTAAATAGGAGTAGGCCAACCTCGGTCTTTTGCGTTTCCAAAGGAAAGCAGATAACATTTTCTTAAATGCATAGAAAAATGAGGTGGGTAGATGTATTGGGAGAGATTGGAGAACATAGAGAATTTGAGGTAAAGTGAAAGTTGTCAACAGATTCTTCCTACCGAACCATAACGTGCAAGGTATGTGCAGAGAGGTTAGGTATGTTTGGATTTTTGTGAGAAGAGGTTTGTACTTCATATGATATAGGCGTGCCGGGTCTGAAGTTAACATCAACCCTAAGTATTTAATAGCAGACGGGGGCCATTTAAATTGAGAGGAGGCTTTTATGTTAATAAGGGCCTTTGGGTTTATGGATATATTTAAGGCCTCAGACTTATAATAGTTAATTTTGAAGTTGGAGATAATGCCATAAGTTTCAAATATCTGTAATATAATTGGAAAGGCCTCTTCTGGATTGGAGATCAACAACAGTAAGTCATCAGCGAAAGCCGCTGTTTTATGTGTATAACTGCCTAAAGTCAATCCATGGATAAGGTCTGTTTGCCTAATTTTTAGTAATAGCATCTCCATGCAGAGAATAAAGAGGGTTGATGATAAGGGACATCCCTGGCGAGTTCCATTTGTAATAGGGAATGAGTCTGAGTATGTGCCATTTATTAAAATTTGGGCTGATGGCTGGGTGTATAGAGAAAAAATAGCTTCTATAAACATTGGGGGGAAGTTAAATTTCCTCAAGGTTTCTCTCATAAATTCCCATTTCACTCGATCGAATGTTTTTTCTGCATTAGTTCCCAATAAAAGTAAGGGTAATTTTTTGGTTTTAGCTGCATGTATAGCATTTGCTACTCTCCAAAGGTTATGCTTTCCCTCCCTACCCAGCACAAACCCCACCTGTTCCAGATCGCACAAACCCCACCTGTTCCAGATCAATTAGCTTTGATAAGAGAGGAGCTATTCTATGGGCCAAAAGCTTTGCCCACCATTTCAGATCGCAATTTAATAAGGATATAGGCTGATAATTTCCACAATCCTCAGGTTCTTTCCCCTCCTTATGGAGAACTGTAATATGAGCTTGTAGCGCGTGTACCGGGAGGGGTGTGCCGAGTAGAAGAGAATTTCAAACCTCAAGGAAATGGGATAGAAGCTGTTTTCTAAATTTCTTATAGAAGATAATTGGTAGGCCATCTGGTCCAGGACTTTTGCCCGATGGGATGTTGTTTAACACCTTTTCCAGTTCTGAAACTGTAAACTGAGTTAGTAGCAAGTCTTTTTCTTGAGGGTTCAATTTAGGTGAGCTAATGGAATCCAAAAAAGACAAGGTTAATTTAGAGATCAAATCACATACATCAGGGGGGTGTCTTTGGTCTTGTGATATGAACGTTTTCTCCCTTTTTAATAAGGCGGGAAATTATTTTATTTCCTTTATCCCCATGGGCATAATATTTGTATTTTAGTAAGTGTAGGGATTTTGTGGCTTTGATATTAAGGAGGTCTTTGACGCTTTGTCGAAGATCAGTCAAAGCTTTAAGTTGGGTAGCTGTCCTAGTCTGTTTGTGAGTTTTCTCTATGACGTGAATTTGCGACATCAAAGAGTTAAGTTCTTTTGTGCATTGTCTTTTAACAAACGTGCCTAATGCTATCAGTTCACCTCTTATGAAGGCCTTGTGGGTTTCCCACACTATTGGTTGTGAGATATGTGGATCTTGGTTAAGGTGGAAAAATTCCTCTAGTTTTTTCCCCAGTGAATCCACATGTGCACTAGACTCTAGTAAGGTGTCATTCAGACGCCAAGACCATGTGCGTTGTGGGAGGCACTTTAGTGCTAATTCCATTTTAACTGGAGCGTGGTCTGCTATAACCATGGCCCCGATGTCCACTGAACAAGCCGACTGCATATGTGGTTCTGACAGAAATATATAATCAATCCAGTGATATGAGTTGTGCACCGCTGAGAAGTAAGTGTAGTCCCTATCTGAAGGGTGAAGGAGTCTCCACATATCCACTAAACGTGTGTGAGCCAATGCCATTTTTAACTTTTTCCATTGTTTGAAGGAAAAACCGGACGGAGATGGAGATATGTCCAAGTCTGGCACCACATTAACATCCCCTCCCATGATTACTACACCCTCTGCATACTCTTTTAATAGTTTAAGTGCTGAGATAATCCATGGAATTTGTTTCTTATTAGATGCATATATATTGGCTATGGTGATTTTCATATCATTTAATATGCCTTGCAAAATAAGAAGCCTGCCTTCTGGATCAACATAAGACTTTACTAGGTGGAATGGAATGGAATACTTGATCGCAATAGAAACCTCTCTTGATGCAGATGAATGAGTAGAATGAAACCATTTTGAATACACAGAAGTAGGAAGCTTAGGAATATGATAATGGCGGAAATGAGTCTCCTGTAGGAGGACAATCTCTGCTTGTTGTTTATATAAGAGGTCTAACATTTGTCTGCGTTTCTGTGGAACATTAAGACCATTAACATTGTGGGATATTATATGTAGCTTAGACATATGGGATAAGTGTTGTAAGGTAGAAGCAACATTCGGAAGTACCCTGGGGAGCCGCGGAGAGAACAAGAACCAAAGTAAACATATGACACACTAAAGGGGATTGTACAATTACATTCCTGTAAAAGCGGGAAATAGCATCCCCCTCATTTTTGTCTGATTTCCAACCACAGCACCACCATACCTTCAACCTCCAGACTAGTGAAAAACATAAGTGAAGTAGGTCATGGCGGGACCGTGGGTGCGAGAGCAGATTTGTGGGGGAGAGAATATCCATTATCAACCAAAACACTAACCATCTTCCAATTGTTAAACTCTTGTGCTAACAATTGGAAGGAGGAGGCACAGTTGGAGGAGCAGGAAGATGACAATGACACTTTCATGGACACTCAATCGTCTCAGAGAAAGGCTGAGATGGAAAGAACTGGCTCCTCAGGCACGCTGACCAGGATGGCGAGCTGTATGTTCACATGCTTACACACTGACAGGCGTATCATAAAAATTAAGCAGACTGATGGATACTGGCTGGCGGTGCTTCTGGACCCCTGGTATCACTCCAACATGGGGGATTGTTTTCCTCCCCAGGAAAGGGAGGAGAAATTAGCATCATTCCGGGAGAAGCTATGTAGTTCAGCCAACCCCAGCCTGCTGCCAGCGTCTCCTAAAGGGAGGCCCGGCAGAATCACCCACCTCCTGCCACAACCAGCAGCAGCCTGTTAAGTCTCATGACCATGGTGGAGCATTTTTTTTACAGTCTCCCAACAGCCACAGCCAAGTGAGCAGGCCCAGTCCACCAGCCTCAACGACCAGGTTCAGGCTTACCTGCAGTCTGGCTCCCAAAGCCTGTTCTCAGACCCCCTGGACTTCTGGGCAGCCAGAATACAACAGTGGCCGGAACTTGCCCACTATGCATTTGGGCTTTTTTCCTACCCAGCCTCAAGTCTCATGTCGGAGAGGGTTTTTAGGTTTCTAGCTCCGCTGGGGGGAAGGGGTGACACCTAAACAGACCAAAAAAACACCTTCATAAAAATGAATAAAGCCTGGATTAGCTCCGATTTTCACACTCCTCTTGCTGAGGCAGATGATTAGATCAGGCCTGGCAAGCTGAAATTGTCCCAGTGTCTTGCCACTGTTGCTTTCAGCCAGCCCATGAAGTTGCATGCCAACCATCTTGTGTCATGACGGGATGAGCGAACCCGAACTCCCCAAACAAAAAACCCCAAAATGTTATTAACAATTCTAACATTGTTGTCTACTTCTGCCTCCCGTTTTAACATTCTACTCCTCCGCAGTTTTTGTTGTATTTACTATTCACTCTTTTCTGATGTTCCCCATCCCCTACTACAACTGCCAGTGCCACCATGAAAAGCCAATATATAATATTATCTGCCTCTCTTTACTACAAGGGAGAATGTTTAGAGGCTTGTTGCCCAAACAAGCCCAGCCACCTTGTTTATATGACATTAATCCGAAAACTTGCCTCTGCACAATTTTTGGAGGCTCCGGCCTAAAGAGACACCCTGTCTTCTTCACAGTATGTCAGGAAGGGGTTAAAGGTTTAAAAAAAAATAATCTAAACAGGTTTTTGAAGAATTATTTTAGTAATGTTTAACAAATTAAAAAGAAAAACAAATTACCGACGTCTGGCCATCATCTCCTGCAGCTCTTGGAGCTCCAGCTGTAGGCCTTGAATGAGCTGGGAGGCAGCATGAAGCCTGGTCCTAAAGCAGTGTAATGAGCCTCCACCTCAAAGTCAGTGGGGATATCTGTAGGGGTGGAAACAGTAATATAATTAGTATGATCCAGTTAGAGGGGTTGTCCCACGAAAAATATTCTAAACTTTCAAACCAGCACCATACGTTATCAGTTGCATGTCATTATATACTTGGTATAAGTTATTCACTGACATGTATCTGTATTGAGCCTCACTGAGAAGGCCACACATGGTCAGTTTAATAAATCTTCAACTGCCTCCTGTCCTGAGCTGTGATAGGGAGAGCTGAGACACGCCCCCTGAGCTGTGATAGGGAGAGCTGAAACACGCCCCCTGAGCTGTGATAGGGAGAGCTGAGACACGCCCCCTGAGCTGTGATAGGGAGAGCTGAGACACGCCCCCTGAGCTGTGATAGGGAGCGCTGAGACACGCCCCCTGAGCTGTGATAGGGAGAGCTGAGACACGCCCCCTGAGCTGTGATAGGGAGAGCTGAGACATGCCTCCTGAGCTGTGATAGGGAGAGCTGAGACACCCCCTGAGCTGTGATAGGGAGAGATGAGACACGCCCCCTGATCTGTGATAGGGAGAGCTGAGACACGCCCCCTGAGCTGTGATAGGGAGAGCTGAGACATGCCCCCTGAGCTGTGATAGGGAGAGCTGAGACACGCCCCCTGAGTTGTGATAGGGAGAGATGGACACGAGTCCTGACATGCAGCAGAATAGACACTAGTCACACTTCCCTTCAGTAACCAGCTTGATGTAGTAATTGGGGTAGATCTCTGGATCTATGTGAGGTCAGAGCTGGTTCTCACTTTGTTACAAAGAGATCACCAATGTACTATAATATTATGTCATGTATGACACATTTTTGTTAAATATTTTTGGGGTAACACAAGTTTCTACTTCTTTCACTACCTTGATTTTACAATGATTGTGATCTCTCTGCTTCACTAACCACTTGGAGAACATAATGTGTACACAGTCTAGTTATCAATAACATGTTGGGGGTCATGATCCTAGTGCTTGAAAATATTACACTTCTGTGAATTAGGGGTTTGTACTTACGGGACACCCATAAGGGTGGTCTTCCCAGGGGCCTGGGGAAAACTCCTCCCTGACGGTTGGAGCTACAAAAGATAAAACATACATTTAACTTATATTTTGAAGACAGAAGGTCCACCCATTACACTTCTTATTTTACATACCTTCTGCCTCTGGGTTGGGCTGGTGGTGTTGGAGGGGCTCCTCTGTGGTGCAGCAGCTGTCAAAAATCATTAAAGGGGTTCTGCAGTTGTTTAAAACTGATGATCTATCCTCTGGATAGATCATCAGCATCTGATCGGCGGGGGTCCGATACCCGGGACCCCTGCTGATCAGCTGTTTGAGAAGGTAGCCATGCTCCAGGAGCGCCGCGGCCTTCTCCGTGTTTTCCTCAGGCCAAGTGATGTCACTACTAGTATCACTGGCCTGGGCGGGGCTAAGCTCTGCTCACCTGAATGGAGCCCTGCCCAGGCCAGTGATACAAGTCATGACGTCACTGGTCTTGCTGTAAACAGTGAGAAGGCCGTGGCACTCCTGGAGCGCGGCTGCCTTCTCAAACAGCTGATGGGTGTCGGACCCCTGCCGATCAGATGCTGATGATCTATCCAGAGGATAGATCATCAGTTTTAAACAACTGCAGAACTCACCTCTAATGAACAGTTGTAACTTCTGATGTTCATACATGGGAATAGTTTGGGGCGGGATGATCCCATTCCTAACCACTAGTGCTCTTATATCACTGCAGCTGCACTCCAACTTAGCTTGGATTAAAAATAAATTAAATATGTTTACACTTAGTGGAAGCTGCAGGTCCTGTAGGGGCCGTCCGGGCACGGCGCTGACGGTGACAGTGACGTCATTGACATTGCTCTGCAACATAAATCCGTACACAACTTTTATGATGACCGACCGTTTTTAATACTAACACTGTATACTACTAAGAAGATATTATGGGTGAGAGGAGGGCCATATGATGTGGAGTGGGCATCTCATGAGGGAACACAGAATATCTGGGGTGCATATTTGATGGAGGGAGCATTTGTTGGGAGGGGTGGGGGGTTGAATGAATGAATAAAAGATGTCTGTGTATCACATTCTGCAGGTACAAACATAACAAATAGAAATACAGCACATACAATGCACTAGTATACCATAGCTCCAGTCTATAGCTGGCTATGTCCCATGGTCAGCTGTTTTTGCATCCATAGGAAGTAGAGATGGGTGACGGTAAGCAAGGAGCAGTCCACTCCCTTCTCTTCACCTTCCCTGACGTCCAGACAGGGGCGTACATAGAAATCATGGGGCCCCATAGCAAAACTCAGAATTGGGCCCCCCCCCCAAAAAAAAGGTAGAATTCTTGAACTAGCCTAAGGGCTCATGCACACGAACGTCTTTTTGTCCACATCCTATCCACATTTTTTGCAGGTTGGATGCAGAATGCAGACAGTGTCCGTGTTTTGCTACCCGCAAAAACTGCTATGGCTATGTGCATGAGCCCTTATAAGAACATTATAGGTAGATTTTATGTGCGTTGTGTTTATGTTCACATGAAGCACCGGGTTAAGATGGCAGAACTGGTGCTAACTCCAGTCCTGCTAGATTCAGCCATGTATAGATGACACCAACAGCTGATGGCAGAGGCTAAACAGGCTGCGCACTACACATTTAGGTCTTACAATACATAATGTTTGTGTGCGTATATATATATATATATATGTATGTGTGTGTGTGTGTGTGTGTGTGTGTGTATATATATATATATATATATAATATTACATAGACAAATTCTAAAGGGGGGTTCAGTACCTCCTTCCTCCCATTACCTTCTTAGAAATAGGCTATTAGTAATTAGGCAATGACTGACACCCTCCCCCCCTTTCAGAATTTGAAGCATAAAAGCGTATCACACACTAATCCGTCTGCTGTGTCTGTGCAATGTGGGATGCTGGAAATACCTTTCCGGCCAGGCACTGCATGTCAGGAGGTCAGAGCAGTAAAGTGCTGCTAACCCTGCCAGGACCGCTCTCTCATAAGGCTCTGCTGCTGCTGCTGCTAAACCTGTAATGTACATCATGCAGGAGAAGCAGCAGAGTAAATCGACTAAACCAGGGGCGTAGCTACAACTGACTAGGCCCCACACCAAATTTTCTACAGCCCCCCCCCCTTCTCCCCTCTGATACCTTTCCTCAATGTCCTAAATATTTGGATAGGAGTAGTAGTGCTTTAATTTTATATATATATATATATATATATATATATATATATATATATATATATATATTTATATATATATATATATATATATATATATATATATATATATATACACACACTACCACCCATATCCAGATATATCCTATACACAGAAGAGCAGATGGCATAGATACACATAATGACACACACATATGTACATACACATACAGTATATATATGATACTGTGTATGTATATATACAGAATATATATACATATATACACACACACACACATATACACATCCATATATATATACATACACACAGACAGACACTTATTTACTTACAGGATGCAGGTTCTTCCTTCTCATCTAATGTCTCTTGGAGGCTAAAGGACCTTCAGAATGCAGTAATAGAGGACCTTCGATCATGTGACATGATGACATCATCGAAGGTCCTTTAGCCTACAGATTACTGTATTCCAAAGGTCCTTGATACCAGTATTTACACTATTTCTAGTACATTTCAGGCCAGACTGGGCCCCCTTTAGATACAGTTACACAGGGGCCCGGACTGGCTTGAAAAGTAGTAGAAAAGACACTGCTCCCTTCTCCTCTGGGTCCTTGAAGCAGGTGGCAAGGAAGGGAGCTGTGTACTAAGGTCGGAAAGGGGGCGGGGCCATTCAGCCTGGCCGGGCCCCTTCAGCTCATGGGCCCCATAGCAACTGCGTAGTCTGCCTCTATGGGCGGTACGCCAGTGCGTCCAGACACATTAGCTGCAGCATGAGCTCGTCTTTGAGTCTTTGTGTAGGAGGAGGAAGCGCTAACACAGAAGGGGCATATATCTAAGGGTACTTTCACACTAGTGCTAGAGACCGGCGGGCCATTCTGGCCAGGAACATCCCACCAGATCTCTCAGGATTTGGCATTTGTCTGACACAAATTGGAGAATGGCCGGTCCCATTAACAATAATGGGGGACGGCGCTACTCTGGCAGTTATACGGCAAGAATGCCAGGAATTGGCAGGACAAATACTGCAGTACGCTACGGTTTTGTCCGGCCGGTGCCTGGCACTCTTGCTCGATAGCGGCCAGAATGGATTCACACCACATGTGTGAAAGTAGCCTAAACCTGTAGGCTGTGCTATTCTTCCTTCTGATTATTTTGACACATTTGCTGGATTGCCAGATCCGCCCCCATCAGTCAATGGGGATAGAGGTGTCTGCGTTCTGAATCTGAAATATGTCTGTGCATATATATATATATATATACAGTAAACTGTCCTCTGCAGTGTATGTATACACAGTTATAGTATAAATGTATGTCATCGCCATTCTCGCGATACTCTTCTTCTTTGTGTGGTGCCAAATCATTAGAAGTATAGGTATGCATATGCTCAGCCCACTTTCACAATGATACCACACACGAGTTGGTTTCATGGAAAATACTTCAGATCCCCCAAGCAAGAGAGCGTTTATTAAAGAGACAGACACTTATATAGTAGGTATGACATAGACAAAAAGGGGTGTTACTTAAGCAGAGTGATTGGCTCTTTGACACAAGCTGAGTTCATTGGTTCATTTGAAAGAGGCAAATTCACATGTCTTAAAACAAAGAAAGTGTTCACGTGACTCACATAGCTAATTAGCTGCCATCTAGTGGTCAAAGACTAGTAGTACAGGTTTTACACAATATATATAAAAACCCATCTCTCACAAATCCCTCCTTTTTGAGGGAAATAGACACAAGGTGAACAGGCAAAGTGAGGTACTCTCCCAACGCCCTAAACAGCGAAGAGCTAGACTTTCCTTATTGCTTCACCAGGTCCCCCCAACTCCCTTTTGGGTTTGCCTTCACCTTGTCCTATTTACTCCGCAACCATCAACAAGGTTTTTATTTACTTCAGGATGGAATTGCATTCTTCATACAGTTGTAATCATTCTTATCTTTGACAGAGTCACAGTACATATGCATGGTGTGGGCATAGACATATTAAACATTAAAAAAAACTATTTTAATTTTCAGCCAGTTCATTCGATAGTCGCCAGTCCCTTCAGATCCTTGATGATACTTCCATCAGGTGTTATTCAGAATGTAGGTATTCTGCTGTCGAGGACCAGTTGGTTCTGCAGAGTCATCACCGAAGAAGAGTTCAGTTGTTCCTCTATTCCCTTCACAGCGTCACCGATGTAATTCAAGAATCTCTGTTGATGATAATAGAGATGTTAATACAACCTATATTTTATTTATTCCTAATCATTGGAATGAATGACTCAACTCCTACAGCTACCTGACTTCTAGCTTTAAAAATTAATCAGAAACTGTTCTAGGGACTCCTATGGCAACAATGTATACTTGAGAGTCAAAGGATGTATGACAAAACCATCTTAATCATGACCAGATGACATTGGTTTGCTTACTGACTTTATTGCACTCAGAAGGTGAAAATAGAACAAATGGCATCAGTACTTGATCAGGGTACATTGGCCATTCCATTCTATTTGCATCCTTGGTCGGAGTTTCAGATCTCCACACAACCACCAGATATTTGCATGTTGATTGTCTTGGCTGATAAACCATCTATCAGAGTCACTATCTGTCTCATTTAGATGGACTATGTAAGAATCATATTCTGGAGGGAAAACACCAATGAGCTTTCCTGTATAAAATTCTGTCTCTGAGGCCAGTTTGTCTTCATTTCTCTAAATTGGCCAAATATTTAACGTCAATTATAGGTAAGGATGTAGGAGCCACAGATGCAATTGGGCTTCCCTTACCATTCTAAATTTGCCTAGGGGATCTTTTCCACTTATATTCCCCAAATCATGTTGGATTCCTAATGGACTGGAACAAAGGATTACATTCATTATGTTTTAAATCATTTGGTGATGTTCCCTTCAGGATAGTCATCTTCTGCAACAAATTTTCATCCTTACTGACTCTACAGCTTCCACTGGTTTATATTCCCAATACTTTGGACTAGTGTTCCATCCTACTTATCTCCAATGTCCACAGTTGGTATGATCATCTCTAAACACTGCATAATTACCATAGACTGGGTCAGTACCTGTCACACAGATGTACTTATCTGACAAAAGCCAAGTGTCCTATCTGTCATCTGTCCACTACACTGCAAAAGTCAGTCTTGGCAGTTCCTGACTCATCTTGATAAAATACCATTGGAATTTGCTCTAAGTCGTTTCCCTCTTGTACCATATAAACCAAACAATAAGACATATAAAAGCATTATGGCCCTTGTAGTCCTGGCACTTGGTTGCTATGTTACGCGTGGATCCATTCCAATTGAACAGCCGTCTTGGTGGTTTATAGGACTTGATGTAGATCCTCAAACGTGACTCTTGGACTTTCCATACACCTCTCCTTTCACCATTACCCAATCTCCTGGTTGTAAAGATTGAGTTGCCTCTTATGCAATCTGGATCTGGAAAACAAACTAAAACTTGGACATACACATTAGACAGTCTGTTTGTGAGACAGATAACATACTTTGAAACACTACTATGCTGCTTCTGGAGCTATTGGGGAAATAGAGATCTAACCTAGGGACATTCTCAAAGAGTACTTCCTAAGGACTCAGGCCTATCTTCCAGTTAGAAGATCCCAGGAGTAGATATACTCTCCTCAGCCAATATCCTTAGCTGTAGCCTTTGCTATAGGCCAGGTCTCCAAATATCCTGGAAAGAGAACAATTCAGACAGGGACATATTCACATTGTTCCACCTTTGTTAACTGAATGTAGTCAATCCGCAGTCTCTGAAATGGGTACGATGACCTGAGCATATGCCTTCCTGGAACTCCCATAGTTCTCTCATCATTATTATAGCACTCACCTAGCGGCAGAATTGTTAAACCCAGGAGCCATCCATCACAAAACCCAGTCACACCTTCTCTCTCTTGATTTGCCCATGTTCTAAATCCATCCTCTTTAGGTAGAGTGCCCTCTGAAGGAAGAATTTCTTACCAACCTTTCCAGAGTCCATTCTCACTCATCACTTCTACATTTTTCCTTTGATGTTTTTCTCTTCAGCCTTAGTAGCCGGTATCTGAAAAGACTCAAACCTTTTGGAAGTCTACTGGCCCAAAACCATCCTGTATCACATAGACTTCCACTTACTATAGGCTTCAGGTAATAGTTTAGCCTTTACCTCCTCAGGTAGCATCAGGGCATCAAACATCTTTCATACACTCAGCATTCATTATTGATGGGCTTACCCATATCAAACAAAATCTCTGCTCCACCAGATTAGACCATAATAATGAGTGATACTGATGGCATACTTGAATGTTAGCAGTCTTACCCTCAGCCATCTTACAAACCTCAGTGAGTGCCTTCAGCTCTGCCTCCTGCACTGACATTGCTGGAGGGAGTGGTTCTGACTTGACAATATTGGGGTAGGAACATCATATCCTGTCTGAGATGATCCATCTGCAAGAAACTCAATATTTGATTATTAATTGGAAAAAATCATGTGAATTTTTAAAAAATCAGGAAGGAATCATACTACTACTCCCTCCCTCCAGAAGAAGCAGAGTAGTCACATTCAAAGTTTACACCTTGATGACGGAATAGGAACTACATTACCATCTTTACCATCACATTACTACTCCTACACATGTGTGAATATGGAACATGTTTTTGCTGTGAGGCAATGGGGGCAGTCCCTAAGGATTGTATAGATAATAGGACACAGCATTTGACTCAGGATATCCTATTTCTTATGGGCGTTGCACTTGAGGGGCTGAACATTCATCTCCTCCCATGGGCGAGGAAATGGGCAGGTAACTACAAAATCTTCCTTCCCCCTTTTTGTGGGGAGTACTGATGAGAAGCCACACCCGCTTTAGGCCTTTTGTTCAATTCAACTTTTTGCACCCTCCTTTATGGAACTTGCAACAACATGGAGGGGCATAATGATCTTCACTTAGGCCTAGCCAGTACCCAGCTTTCCCAGATGATCCTCTCAAGACCATCCACAAAGGCAGCAGTTAAGATTTTCTTTTCTCATGCATGTCTGAGGTCTATTCAAAACTCAAATCTACTCATCTTTGCTGGAGTCCATTGGAAACTTTCTTCACACTCTCTGCTCTGTCCTGATGCATACCAGACAATGTGACTGATTGATCACCTAGATGCTTCCTCTCAGACTAAGTGAGATCCCACTGTTGAAGCTATAACTTGAGAGAGAATCCACCAGCTTTACCTTGGACTAAACCTTCCAAATCTCACCAACATCATGAGAAAGCTTTCCATATTTTAGCTAACTCCCTACAGAACAGCATAGGTAAGTCCTCTGGTTGGGAATTCTACTGATCACAACAAACATTTCACTAGGGACCAAGGACACTTCTAATTGGCATCATAGGTGCAATCACTGTAATAAAATTTTCCAAATTTTTAACTAGTGGGATATTCAATTTAGAAAATTTATTAGCAGTTTACAGATAATACATGTGTTACTAAATTTTTGTGTCTGTAGATGCCCCCACTCCCCAACCTCATATGGAAGGGATTGAATTCCTGGGGGGGGGGGGGGGGTTATCTCCATGAGCACTAGAGGGGGAAAAGAATAAACACCACACACGATGGGAGGTGTTCCTGTTGGAGCACATTCCAGTGGTAAGGGTTTGAAAAACAGGAGGGGTTCTTGTAGAACTACAAGGTACAGAAGACACAAAGGGGGTTGTAACTGAAACTGAGGAAGACGTAGGGGGATGGGTGCCGCATGGTGACCCTTTTACTTCATTGTTCTCCTTTGGAGCCAGATTCTCCATTTTAGAATAGAAATATTGCCCATTCTGCTCAACTTACTTCAACTTTCTATCAGTCACTTCCATAAACAATATCAACCATATTTCTACTGCACCAGCCTATAATCCCCCTTCCAACCAACTTCTCTTTTCGTTCAATACACTGTTCATGATCCCTCATTTAATCTACCCTTCTCTGGCATACCTAATGAACACATGAACGTCTTCAACTTTTTTTTTTTTTCTCTGAAACTTTTTCCCTTTCTTTCATTCAACTATTAACTGAGCAGCTGTTCCCTCTCCTCTTTATATCCAGTGACATTTGAATTGCCCATTCCTGTGGTAACACTAAGTTCAAGCAATTAACTGATAGCATCGCTCCTGTACTTCAATCAAAGAAGATAACAGTAACACACAGTTCAAGCCATAACTACCACTATCGCTCCCACAATTCTCTGGTGACTAATGTAGGGACACGAAGTCTTAATAACTTCTAATTTCTTCTTAAATATGAAATTAGTATTAATCCTACATCTATGGGGACACGGAGTCTTAATAACTTCCATTTATGCCAGATATTAATGCAAATGGTGTTAATCCCATACTCCTATCATGAGGACCCCTGGTCACAACTCATGACAAACCTTCAACACCCTCGTTAGGGCGTTGTCTGGGTTCCAACTCTACGTCACAGGATACAACTACCAGCTGACTAAAGCTTCCGCTCTGTTCAGTACGTCAGAAATGAAAGGGATAGCCACACAAAGAAGGAATTGATAGGGTTCTTTCGTTCCAAAGGACAGATCAGCTATAATTTGAACCCAGTGAATACCACCTAATCCAACACTGAGAATACACTTGTGCAAAAACTCAGAGGAGCTGTATGTAAGAAATAAAACTTTCTTACCTTGCTGCAGTGTGTGACCTCGTCTGATGGTTTTGCTCAAGTCCTTCTTTAACTGTTGAATTGATGATATTCAAGCTGATCTGCCCCACGTGCTTGGGCGCCATTAATTGTCATCGCCATTCTCGCGATACTCTTCTTCTTTGTGTGGTGCCAAATCATTAGAAGTATAGGTATGCATATGCTCAGCCCACTTTCACAATGATACCACACACGAGTTGGTTTCATGGAAAATACTTCAGATCCCCCAAGCAAGAGAGCGTTTATTAAAGAGACAGACACTTATATAGTAGGTATGACATAGACAAAAAGGGGTGTTACTTAAGCAGAGTGATTGGTTCTTTGACACAAGCTGAGTTCATTGGTTCATTTGAAAGAGGCAAATTCACATGTCTTAAAACAAAGAAAGTGTTCACGTGACTCACATAGCTAATTAGCTGCCATCTAGTGGTCAAAGACTAGTAGTACAGGTTTTACACAATATATATAAAAACCTATCTCTCACATGTATACTGTACCCTGTAATGCATACAGTACTAGCAGAAGGACTTGGATTCACATGGTTATATTTCATCTATTACATTTAATGTTTGTGTGCAATATTGACAGTGTTCTTCATCACATGGACATCTACAGTACCACAGCCCTTTAACAGTGACCTCCACAGCCCCCCACCCCTTAACGCTGGCCCCCCACAGTGTCCTACCTCCTTAAAATGGGACCTCCAAAGCAGCAAGCCCCTTTAACAGTGAGTTCCACAGCACCTCACCCCATTGACAATGACCTCCATAGGGGCCTGTCCCCTTAACAGTGACCTTTACAGCACCTGCCCCATAACACTGACCATAGGGTACAGTCCTTTTAACTGGCCTCCACCATTTCCGTCTCCTTAACAATGACCTCTACACCGGCCCACCCCTTTAACCGTGACCTCCACAGTGTCCGCCGCTTTAACTGTGACCTCCACAATACCCCATTTCCATAACAGTGATTTCCACAATGTTAATGTAATTTAGGATAAGTCCCAAATTAGACTTAATACTCAGTTGTCTGTGGTGTTCAAATTATGTTAAATTTCCCCCTTCATGGTAAGAGGGTGTGGCCATAGCACAAGAAATGCAC
>ONZH01030885.1:0-40887 GCA_900303285.1 Rhinella marina | reverse complement strand
GGTCAGCTAGGTACTCCCTCACCATCTTTCTGTAAAGCTCACCCCTACTCTGGCCCTAGACTGGGGACAGGTGACAGTGTCTTGCTGGGGTGACATAAAACTGGCAAAGGCCTTGGAGAGCGTTCCCCTGCCAGTGCTGGACAAGCTGCCTGCTCGCCTCCTCTCCCCCGCTACTTGGCCCACAGAACCACACCCTCTGCCGCTAGCGGCGTCAGATGGGAAGGATTGTTTCAGCTTGTGCACCAGGGCCTGTTGATATTGATTCACTCTCATACTCCTTTCCTCTACAGGGATGAGAGTGGAAAGGTTCTGCTTGTACCGTGGGTCCAGAAGAGTGAACATCCAGTAATCGGTGTTTGAAAAAATGCTTCTAATGTGAGGGTCACGGGATAGGCAGCCTAACATGAAGTCTGCCATGTGCGCCAGAGTCCCAACAAGCAAGAATTCCCTCTCCTCACTGGCCTGACTCTCCATTTCCTCCTCCTCCTCCTCCTCTTCAGCCCATACACGCTCAAAAGTTAAGAAGGACTGAGCATTGGTACCCTCTTCTGTCTCGCCGACATTCTCCTCCTCTTCCTCCTCATCCTCATCCCCCTCCTCCGATACGCGCTGAGAAACAGACCGGAGGGTGCTCTGGCTATCAAGCGACGTATCTTCCTCCACCGTCTCTTGTGACAAGCGCAAAGCTTCCGACTTCATGCTGAGCAGTGAGTTTTTCAACAGGCAAAGCAGCGGGATGGTGAGGCTGATAATGGTGGCATCGCCGCTGACCATCTGTGTTGACTCCTCAAAGTTGCTCAACACCTGGCAGATATCAGACATCCACGTCCACTCCTCATTGTAGACTTGAGGAATCTGACTGACCTGACTACCAGTTCTGGTGGAAGTTGACATCTGGCAGTCTACAATCGCTCTGCGCTGCTGGTAAACTCTGGATAACATGTTTAATGTCGAATTCCATCTTGTGGGCACGTCGCACAACAGTCGGTGAGCGGGCAGTTGTAGGCGGCGCTGCGCTGCCCTGAGAGTGGCAGCATCTGTGGTCGACTTGCGGAAATGCCCACAGATGCGGCGCACCTTGGTGAGCAAATCAGACAGATTGGGGTATGTCTTGAGGAACCGCTGAACTATGAGATTGAACACGTGGGCCAGGCATGGCACATGTGCCAGTCTGCCGAGTTGCAGAGCCGCCATCAGGTTACGCCCGTTGTCACACACAACCATGCCTGGCTTGAGGTTCAGCGGTGCCAGCCACAGATCGGTCTGCGCAGTACATGAGCGGCCCCAAGGTCAGACTCGGTCCAAGCCTCCACCAAGTTAACCCAATGTGCCGTCAGTGATATATAGTGTCCCTGCCCGGCAGCACTTGTCCACGTGTCCGTGGTTAGGTGGACCTTCTCAGAAACAGCGTTGGTCAGGGCACGGATGATGTTCTGTGACACGTGCTGGGCTGGGACGGCACATCGGGAAAAATAGTGGTGGCTGGGGACCGAATACCGAGGGGCAGCCACCGCCATGAGGTTGCGAAAGGCCTCGGTCTCTACCAGCCTATAGGGCAGCATCTCCAGGCTCAGCAATTTGGAGATGTGGACGTTGAGGGATTGGGCATGAGGGTTGGTGGAACTGTATTTCCTCTTGCGCTCCAGCGTCTGCTGAAAAGACAGCTGAACGCTGCGCAGGGACACATTGGTGGACGCTGTGGAGGATCGTGTAGGCGAAGGTGTGGTTTTCCGGCGGGAGGCGCTCGTGCCGGGGTCCTGGGCAGGGGGTTGACTAGCAGAGGCAGCGAGTGACACAGGGGAAGGAGCAGTGGTGGGACCCGCAGGAGCTGAATGGCCTTGGTTCCATTGAGTGGGGTGTTTAGCACTCATATGCCTGCGCATGCTAGTGGTGGTTAGGCTAGTAGTGGTGGCACCCCTGCTGATCCTGGTGTGGCACAGGTTGCACACCACAGTCCGTCGGTCATCCTCAATTTCTTTAAAGAACCTCCAGACTTGCGAACATCTAGGCCTCGCCACGGGAGCTTCACTACTTGAAACAGTTGCTGCTGATGCACCAGCTCTGGCCCTGCTTCTCCCTCTGGCCACACCACTGCCTCTTCCAACCTGTTCTGGTGCAGCACTCGCCTCCGCCTCAGAAGCACTGTCTTCACTCGGCTTATCAACCCAGCTTGGGTCAGTCACCTCGTCATCCTCCGATTCCTCAGTCTGCTCCCCCCTCGGACTTCCTGCCCTGACAACAACTTCACCACTGTCTGACAACCGTGTCTCCTCATCGTCCGACACCTCTTTACACACTTCTTCCACTAAGTCAACAATGTCATCATCATCACCCACAGACTACGACAGTTGGAAAACTTGGGCATCGGGAAAGAGGTCAGCAGCAACCTGAGAAGTGGTTTGTGACTCTGGGAAGGGTCCAGAAAACAGTTCCTCAGTGTATGCCCGATCGCATTCCAAATTTTCCTGGGAGGGGGCAGACTGGGGGGAAGGAGGTTGAGGTGGAGGAGCCAGAGGAGTGCTCCCTTGGGTAACGTGGGTGGACTGCGTGGAAGACTGACTGGTGGACAAATTACTTGAAGCATTGTCCGCAATCCACGACATCACCTGTTCGCACTGTTGTGGTTTCAACAGTCCTCTACCACGTGTCCCTGTAAGTTGAGACATGAAGCTAGGGAGTGTAGCTCTGCGGCGTTCCCCTGCTCCCTCATCAGCAGGTACTGTCTCACCCTGCCCAGGACCACGGCCTCTATAAGTGTATGATATATACAAAAAAAAATGGGCCTGCTGTACTGAAACCCACAAACTTGTTCAATCTGAACAAGTTAATATATAGGTGGATAAGTTAGAGCAAAATTACGTATGTTATTACGTACCGTGCAGTATGGAGCAATTACACTGAAACTATTAGATTAGGCAGACTTGGTCTGCTTAAGTACAACCCAGACAAATGTCGCACAGAGATTTTTCTAATGTAGCTGTATCAATGAGAGCAAAAGACCTTTTTTAATTACGTGACATACAGAATGGGTCACCTGGACAGAAAATACGGATTGTGCTTTGTATATAGGTGGATAAGTTAGAGCAAAATTACGTATTTTATTACGTACCGTGCAGTATGGAGCAATTACACTGAAACTATTAGATTAGGCAGACTTGGTCTGCTTAAGTGCAACCCAGACAAATGTTGCACAGAGATTTTTCTAATGTAGCTGTATCAGTGAGAGCAAAAGACCTTTTTTCATTACGTGACGTACAGAATGGGTCACCTGGACAGAAAATACGGATTGTGGTTTGTGGTGACTGGACAGCTGAACTGTGGCACACAGAATGGTTCCACACAGCTGTATGAGATGGATTTGTATCACTGAGATAAAACAACAACAAAAACTTTTTTTTTTTGTTTTGTTTTGTTTTTTTTAATGTGACGTGCAGAATATATCAGAGAGTAAACTCAGCCTCTGCTGACTGTGGCTATATTAAGTGCAACCCAGAAAAAAGTCGCACAGAGATTTTTCTAATGTAGCTGTATCAGTGAGAGCAAAAGACCTTTTTTAATTAAGTGACGTACAGAATGTGTCACCTGGACAGAAAATACGGATTGTGGTTTGTGGTGACTGGACAGCTGAACTGTGACACACAGAATGGTTCCACACAGCTGTATGAAATGGATTTGTATCACTGAGATAAAACAACAAAAAAACAATTTTTTTAATTTTTATATATTTTTTTTTATATTGTTATATATATATATATATATATATATATATATATATATATATATATATTTAACGTGACGTGCAGAAACTATCAGAGAGCAAACTCAGCCCCTGCTGACTGTGGCTATTTTGACTGCAACCCAGACAAATGTCGCACAGAGATTTTTCTAATGTAGCTGTATCAGTGAAAGCAAAAGACCGTATTTGATTACGTGACGTACAGTATGGGTCACCTGGACAGAAAATACAGATTGTGGTTTGCGGTGAGTGGACAGCTGAACTGTGACACACAGAATGGTTCCACACTGCTGTATGAAATGGATTTGTATCACTGAGATAAAACAATAAAAAAAAAGGGTTATATATGGCGATAGCTGCACTACTAGTGCCAGCCAGCCCAGCCAGGAGACAAAAAAAAATTCTTGTAGCCCTTAGAAGGGCTGTTGGGTTTTTTTGAGATCACTCCTGCCTAACAGAGAACTAAATCCAGGCCCTAACA
Organism: Rhinella marina; assembly: GCA_900303285.1. Classification (NCBI taxonomy): domain Eukaryota; kingdom Metazoa; phylum Chordata; class Amphibia; order Anura; family Bufonidae; genus Rhinella; species Rhinella marina. The sequence continues at coordinate 36,670 of ONZH01030885.1, read as the reverse complement.
CTCTCCCTGAAACGCAGCAGCTCTGTCCCTAACGACATCCAGACAGCATCTGAGCCGAGCACCGCGGGCAGTCACTAGTATATTCCAGGGTCACCTGATCAGGCCAGCCAACCACCTGCTATCGACATGTAAGGGCCCCACGTGATGCTGGATGTACCGCAGAGTCTCCTGGCTTGTGATTGGCTGAGTTTATAGGCGGCAAAAATTCAAAATGCGGGAGATGCCATTTCCTCGAGCATGGCGAGATACTCGTCCGAGCAGCGAGCACTTACGAGTACCCTAATACTTGAACGAGCACCAAGCTCGGACGAGCATGCTCGCTCATCTCTAGTTATATTGCATCCGGGCTTCCTAATTTTCACTTTGTAACATGTGCACCAGCCATTTTAGAAAAAATCCAATTCATTAACAATTGATTTTTTCCTAAACTTCGGTTCTAATTCCACTTCCATTCGCTCAAACACTACCCATCATACACAGCGGCTCAATGTGGGCAGAGTTGCACTAATAGCTGAGTCGGCTGTGCTACATTGTGTCTACAACTCTTATTAAAGTGAATGTGAGCTACAGGAAACGGTATAGCACAGCAAACTTACACTATGTCCGTAGATCCAGAGTTATAGAAAGAGCATAGCTCACTGTGCTGTGCAGTTTCCATAGCTCCCATTCACTTCAGTTGGAGTTATGGAAACAGCATAGCAAAGCCTACTCTGCTATAGCTGCATACAACTTTAAAGGCTGTCAGGAATCCATCTCCTTGTTTGAGCAAAAAGGTTCATTTGGTTCATAAATAAAAGGTGTTTCTAAGGGCTTGTTCACACGTCGTTTTTTTGGATCAGTTATTTCCATCAGTTATTGTGAGCCAAAACCAGGTGTGGGTCAAAAACACAGAACAGGTGCAGATCTTTTCATTATACATGATTTCTGTGGAGGCTCCACTCTTGGTTTTGGCTCACAATAACTGATGGAAATAACTGATCAAATAACTGATGCGTGAACAAGCCCTAACTTACATTATCACAACTGATCAGCCTATGCATTTATAAATAGACTATTATGATCACATAGCATGCAAGTGACATCACCACATTAGAACTGTGTTTAGAAAAAAAGACAAACAGTTGTGACATCATCACAACAGAGCAACGCCTTAAAATACAAACACTATTATGATGATACCATTTGATTATCATTACAAAAGAAGACACTCTATAGAAGACACTCTATAAATCAATACTAAGTAATAAGATAAATGCTAGACTGATCAACCATAACATTAATCCCTTCCCATCAAAGTAAGGAAGTTCCCACAAAATGCTATACATGAATATCATGTGATTGAAGCTGTACAAAAGTATTGCAGTGTATTATACAAGTAATCCAATGATCTCATGTTAAAGTCCCCTAGGGAGGACTAAAAAAGGGACTAAAAAAAGTTTCATAAAATGTTAAACATATTAAACAGAACAATGTGAAAAAACTTTCCTCCTTTAAATCTAAAAATATGTAAACAAATTTCACATAATTGGTATAAAGGTGTTGGCGACAACCGGGACTATCATTAGTGCACTGTGAGCACCTGCAAAAAAAAACAGAATAAAAGTGATCAATATGTTTTATGCACTCCAAAATCGAAGCACTTGGGAGTTCAAATAATCTGAATAGAAGACTTGCAACATTAATTTTAAAAAAAGTTATTTTTAACCAGTGACATTGGTTAATATTATTTTTTAAAAATAATTTTAGAATTTGTTGACTACACTCTTTGCACTTTCAGGACCTGATAAAGTTTGGAGTTGGGCTAAAATTAGGGATAGCATTATGACTAATACAGATAAACAGTAATACAGGCACTTCATGTAGGAACGGTCGTGAGTCATACTTTTAAATATGGCATACAGATTTCTGTAATTTGTATCTTTTTGAAGCAAAATACAAACTTGTTTCTCTGGCTAAAAATGAATGACACAACTAGGACAAGATTTTAGTTTAGTTTACTTATTTTTATTTTGCTTATTGATTTCTAAAAAATTGATCTATCAATCTATCTATCTACGTCTATCTATCTATCTATTTATCTTTCGGTCCATTTGCCTATTTATGTTTCTAAGTATCACTATGGAGGAAGTAAAAAGCTGCTGTGATTCAAGGTTCCTACTGTTGCAATTAGTGGAAATGTCCCTACTGTCTCATCTTCTCCTGTCTATTTGTTTGTTTTGGGCACTGGCTATGCAGCTGTCTCATAGATGATTCACTGGTGTTGGTCAGCCTGAATATGATAATATTCTTGACTCTAAGAGAGTTGACAGCCAATGCATCTGTAGAATGGTTATGGTACTGAAGAGAGGTCTTGGCCCCCCACTAGGAACATCTATACTGATAAATTAATAGCCTTTCATGAAGCTAAATCCTGGTAAACACTGGATTAAGGACTCTGCAGCGCTCCCTGAAGGGGTAGTGTTATGATCGGTGAAAATTTTCAGATTATTTATTCTTCTGTCTATTGGTATCTTTGGGAGAGTTCCTAATTTATTGCCCTATTTTTGGATGTTTTGGCCTCAGTAGTAATGCGCAGTTATAGCGTAAACACTGTGCATTTGTATCCATTAAATCCTTTTACATTTCTAGCATCTCATTCCCTGTCTAATTGATTCTAATCTGTATAGTTTGGTTCTTTTGAGTTTTCTAGCCCAGTCCTTGTTTCTGAATCTTGTAGTAAGTGTTTTTGCCTTGTTTTCTCTACCTTGCTTTGCCTTGTTGTCAGTTCAGCTCTCCTTAGTTTTGGGTTCTAGAGTACTCCTGCTTGTCTTAGGGTCTGAATACATTGTCAGGTTTCTGCATGCAGTTTTAGAAGCCAGTATCAGGAGTGGACTATAGAAAGAGAGAAAGTATAAAGGGCAGTTTAATTAAGCAGCACATAAACATGATTATTACAGCAATACACAAGGTATAGCAGCAATCTACCTGTGAGTGTTAACGTGAAATTGAGTGTGAAGCCTCACTTTTTACATGGTTGCAACTTGAGTGAGTGTTGTCTGTTTACATGAATTTCACTTCCACACGGTTGGAATTTTATTTTTTTGGGGAGATTGTTAAATATAATTAAACCAGTAGATAACCATTTCCATTAATTCTAATTGCACACAGTTGCAATTTAATGTTTTATTTTTTTGGGTGGCTTCAATTTAACTAACAAGCATATATACGTGATTATACGTATACGTGCAGCAAAACACATCATATAGCAGCAATCTACCTGTGAGTGTTAACATGAAATTGAGCGTCAACCCTCATTCGTCCATTTATGTGAATTCTATTTGCACATGGTTGCAATTACATTTTTTTAGAGGGGTTTCAATTTAATTAAACCAACATATATACTTGATTACTACAGCGAAACACAGGGTAGTGCAGCAATATACATTACCGTTCAAAAGTTTAGGGTCACTTAAAAAATTTCCTTATTTTTTAAAGAAAAGCACAGTTTTTTTCAATGAAGATAACATTAAATTAATCAGATATACACTCTATACATTGTTAATGTGGTAAATGACTATTCTAGATGCAAATGTCTGGTTTTTAATGCAATATCTACATAGGTGTATAGAGGCCCATTTCCAGCAACCATCACTCCAGTATTCTAATGGTACATTGTGTTTACTAACTGTGTAAGAAGGCTAATGAATGTTTAGAAAACCCTTGAAAACCCTTGTGCAAGTATGTTAGCACAGCTGAAAACAGTTTTGCTGGTTAGAGAAGCTATAAAACTGACCTTCCTTTAAACTAGTTGAGAATCTGGAGAATTACATTTGTGGGTTCGATTAAACTCTCAAAATGGCCAGAAAAAAATAACTTTCATGTGAAATTCGACAGTCTATTCTTGTTCTTAGAAATGAAGGTTATTCCATGCGAGAAATTGCCAAGAAACTGAAGATTTCCTACAACGGTGTGTACTACTCCCTTCAGAGGACAGCACAAACAGGCTCCAACCAGAGTAGAAAGAGAAGTGGGAGGCCCCGCTGCACAACTGAGCAACAAGACAAGTACATTAGAGTCTCTAGTTTGAGAAATAGACGCCTCACATGTCCTCAACTGGCAGCTTCATTAAATAGCACCCGCAAAACATCAGTGTCAATGTCTACAGTGAAGAGGCGACTCCGGGATGAAGGCCTTCAGGGCAGAGTGGCAAAGAAAAAGCCATATCTGAGACTGGCTAATAAAAGGAAAAGATTAATATGGGCAAAAGAACACAGACATTGGACAGAGGAAGATTGGAAAAAAGTGTTATGGACAGACGAATCGAAGTTTGAGGTGTTTGGATCACACAGAAGAACATTTGTGAGACGCAGAACAACTGAAAAGATGCTGGAAGAGTGCCTGACGCTATCTGTCAAGCATGGTGGAGGTAATGTGATGGTCTGGGGTTGCTTTGGTGCTGGTAAAGTGGGAGATTTGTACAAGGTAAAAGGGATTTTGAATAAGGAAGGCTTTTGTAGTGCCATGCCATACCCTGTGGACAGCGTTGATTGGAGCCAATTTCCTCCTACAACAGGACAATGACCCAAAGCACACCTCCAAATTATGCAAGAACTATTTAGGGAAGAAGCAGGCAGCTGGTATTCTATCTGTAATGGAGTAGCCAGTGCAGTCACCAGATCTCAACCCCATTGAGCTGTTGTGGGAGTAGCTTGACCGTATGGTACGCAAAAAGTGCCCATCAAGCCAATCCAAGTTGTGGGAAGGGCTTCTGGTAGCATGGGGTAAAATTTCTCCAGATTACCACAGCAAATTAACAGCTAGAATGGCAAAGGTATGCAATGCTGTAATTGCTACAAATAGAGCATTCTTTAACTAAAGCAAAGTTTGAAGGAGAAAATTATTATTTCAAATAAAAATCATTATTTCTAACCTTGTCAATGTCTTCACCATATTTTCTATTCATTTTGCAATTCATTTGATAAATAAAAGTGTGAGTTTTCATGGAAAACACAAAATTGTCTGGGTGACCCCAAACTTTTGAACGGTAGTGTACCTGTTAGTGTTAACATGAAATTGAGCGTCAAGCCTCAATCGTCCATTTACATTTATTCCACACGGTTGGAATTAAATTTTTTGGGACTTATTCAATTTAAATAAACCAGCATATAGGTGATCAGTACACCAATACACAGGCAAGGACAGCACTCTACCTGTGATCGTTAACATGAAATTGAGCGTCTGTTTCTGTGAAATCCATTTCCACATGGTTGGAATAGTATTTGTGGGGGGAATTTTTAAATCTGTTTTATTTCTGCATTCACAAACACATTTCCAGTCAATTTCTTTTTTGGGGTTGTTGATTATATTCAAACTAGCAGCATATATACGTGATTACTACATCAAGACACAGGGTAGTGCACAACATTATCTGAGATGCGCAGAAATGTCAGGCTACGGAAGGGTTCCAAACAAAAAACCCAGAGCCAAAATGTGGATAGTAGCAGAACATCAGGAGGCCACACTACCCTACTCTTAATAGCTGCACACAAGTTACGTAGCATATCAATGGCAGACACGCTACGTAACTTGTACTGTGCATGAACCCACCCACAGCTGATGTCATCAGTCTACTCCTGAATTTATCTGCTGTGTGCTGCCAGAAGACACCAGCCAGCTATGTCTGCTGCTTTTTGAAACTTCCAACCCTCTGGCATGTATTTATTCACAAAGCTTAGCTGTCAAAATGCTGTCAATAAAAACTAAAGATCACCCTGCAAAAAATAGCCCTTACACAGTAATATAAAAAAGGATGGTCATTATATGGTCATGCGAAGATTTTTTTTCAAAGCTTTTCATTTTTTTTAAAGTATTAAAACTTAATACGAATTATAAAATTTGGTATCAATGTAATCATACTGACCTGAAGATCAAAGATAGCTGGTTATTTTTCCTGCCCAGTGAATGCCATAATTACAAAAACCTTTAAATAATGATGGCATTGTGTTTTCTCCAATTCCACCCCATCGATACTTTATTCCAGCTTCCCATTCACATTGTATGAAATATTAAATTATGCCATTAGAAATTACAAGTTGTCCCACAAAAACAAGCCCTCATATGGCTATGTGAACAGAAAAATAAAAAGTTGTGGCTCTGTGGAAGGCAGGGAAGAAAAAACAAAAACTTAACTTGAAAATTGTTTACAACGCCAAGGGGTAATGATGCAACTGATCCTGTGCATGTGGAAATTAAAAGAGTCTTAGATTAACTTGTGCGGGGGAAATTGTGCCAGGTTTTAAAGGCTAAAATTTGACTCTGACGTCCCAGAGCTGAGCCTATGTGCTACTGTGATGACATAGAAATCATGGGTTTCTGCAGTGATCTGTCAACCATAGCGATGTCACCACAGAAGGTCATTTAGTTTTAAATATGTGACCCATTCAAATAAATGGACACCACGGACCATCCAGAGATCCAGTCCAGTCATTCAGAGGAGACTTCTGACTGAGGGGACCTCTCCCTATAACATTCATATGTCCTAACAAGGACTATGAGAAGTGGTTATTCAGCTGGGACTGCTGATTTAAAGTGTCAGAATAAATTATATCTACAATAATATATGTTACAAAATGTGTTACAAAGTGAAATTGGTTCTTTACTTGAATTATATCATTTTTTGTGTGCATATTTTGCTAATATGAATGCACACAAGATGTTCGCAACACCAGTGCACCTAACAGAAATCAGTACAGGAAATGGTGTCATCCGAACAAGGTTATTGTAAAAATCAAGCAAACATATTGAATACAAGAAATAAAAAAATATTTCCACGTTTTTAAAGCATCAAAAAGGAGTAACTATGATGAAATTGTTGATCACATAGGTTGGAACTAGAGATGAGCGAGCAGTGCTCGTTACGAGCACTGTAGCGCTCGGCTCCTCTGCGCAATGCCCGCAGGCATTGCGGATCCGTCCTCAACTGCATGTAAGTGAATGGGGACGGATTGGTTTGTTATGACACTCATACCAAACGGATCCGTCCTCCTCACCCGACTGAAAGTCAGTGGGGACGGATCCGCAATGCCTGCGGGCTTTCTTTCGCAGTGGAGACGAGCGCTACAGTGCTCGTAACAAGCACGTTCGCTCATCTCTAGTTGGAACTGTTACAGCTCCGTTCAGACTGGTGCTACGGTGTCCGTTTTTACAGATTCCCCTTTCCCGGCCGTGTGCATAAGCCCTTAAAGGGGTTATCCCATCTTGGACAATGGGGGCATATCGCTAGGATGTGCCCTCATTATCTTATAGGTGCGGGTCCCACCACTGGGACCCGCACCTATATCGAGAACAAAGCGGGGGAGCTCTGAGCCTGGAGCCTTTAATTTTAGTAAAACAATACAACAACATAAATTTGGTCATTTTTTACAAACAGTTGTACAAACTAAACCCAAAAAATAATGGCAGAATTTGGGGTTTTCATTTCCACCCCTCAATTTTTTGTAAAAAAAGTTTTCCAATACATTATTTAGTTAATTAAATGGTGGCACTAAAAAGAACAACTCGACCCACAAAAAAAAGTTTATATGCAAAGTTCTTGAAAATTCGATTTGGCTGCTTCACCGAATTTTACAAAAGAAGAGCATTTCTTTGTAAGTAGTGGGTGCAAGGGAAAGAGATCTCATACGGGATCTTCAATCAAGATGTTGGTGGCGGGCTCTTCGTGCTCAAACAGGTGAGTGCGATTTTTTTTTTACCCCATTTCAGAGAAAATCTATTTGTTACCATAAAGCATGAGGAAATTTGGCTTTGCGGTAATTCGAATTTTCCCTGAAATTCGAATTGAAGTCCACTTCAGACAGGTTGATTAGCTCAACACTAATGACTATATTCACTGAAAAGAAAAATATATGGCTCTTGGAAGGTGAGGAAAAAAACAAAAACAAATGAAAAAAAAAACAAACAAAAACAACTCAGGGGGTAAGGGGATAAAACTGCAATGACTAGTGTGTCACTGTATATACAGCATTTGGTGACTGAAGGTATGTCATTTCTGTTGCACAAATATTTTTTTTTAAAGTTTCTCAATACATTCTTTGGTAATTTAGGTGGTGCCACTATCTTCTTCCACAAAAAGTCCCTTATGTTAATGGATAAATAAAAAAGCTATGGTTCCTGTAGTGTGGAGAGAAAAAACAAAAACAAAATAAATAAAAATTGTTTGGTCAGCAAGGGGTTAAAACTGCCATGACTAGTGTGTTATAGTACCCTTTATTAATACACTTGTAAAGATTAAAAAAACTGATTTCTATTTTTCAAAAAAGGCATAAGCAACTCCTATCCCTTCTATAATATCTTCAACGTAATAAAGATAAAAGATAAAAGCACTATTTGGCCGATTTAGGGAAATGAATACTTTTCCACATAAAAAGGAAATGAGAACATTCCACCTGTAAGAGGAAGTTCTATTTCTGTCGCTTATAATCATAGCTGTAATTTCTGTTCCATTTCATAAGTAATTACAATCTGTGTTTAGTCATGCTGGTTCCAGAAAGGGCAACCACCTTATACCCAGGCTGTGCCATATAAATCTTATGTTCTGTGCCGTGTCATTTGTAAAAAAAAATATAAAGGAAAAAAAATAAATTTAGGCTATGTGCAACTTCTATGCACTTAGACTAACCAATACAAAAAGAAAAGACTATAAATACCTTTGAGGCCATTTCTGTATTTTTATTATTGTATGCCTACTTTGGGCTAAAAATTACAGTATTTTTTGCCTTGTAAGATGTACCTGACCATAAGCAACTAGGTTTTAGTGGAGGAAAAAAAGCTCAGAGGCCCAATCAGGCTTCCAATGTGAATAAGACCTCAGATCAGACCCCTAATGTGAATATAACCCCCAATCAGACCTCAGATCAGAGCCTCAATGTGAATGACCCCAAACAGACCTCAGATCAGAGCCCCAATGTGAATGACCCCCAATCAGCCCTAAGATCAGACCCCAATATGTATAAGACCCCTATTCAGACCACAGATCAGACCTCAATGTGCATAGAACCCCTATTCAGACCTCAGATCAGACCTCAATGTGCATAGGAACCCTATTCAGACCTCAGATCAGACCCCAATTCAGGTCTCAAATCAGACCCCCACATTAAACAGACAGCAGTGCAGACAAAAAAATCAATTTACCTGTCCTGCTCCAGACACTCCTCACATCTAGTGCTCTTCCTCTTTTTCCTGCCTCACACTGTGCTGTGACCCGACGCGCACAACATGAGGTCACAGAACTGTGCACAGCACAGCGAGTGGCCAAAGAAGACCAGGGCATGGTGAGAACCAGGTCCCGGGGAGCGCTGCACTCACTGCTTCCTGGTCCTCCTGTACTAATGAGAGCTCTGCATATAATTTTTCCAAGTATGTCTTTAACATACTTGGAGTATCTATTTAACAGAATCTAGCAGAATAAATGTTTGTATTCTCACTACTCCTGGTAATAAAAACTCCATAGAAGTTATGTTTGTACTGCTCTCCCCAGCCCTCACCTAGTACTGTTAGCAGTTTAACTGCTGACAGATGCCCTTTAAATAAGTGTTTATGAAGTGGAGCAGGAGTGAAGAGATAAGAGCTGCAGATCAAGCCTTCAGAGCAGCTTTCTGACAGATTTCAGTGAAGTGACTCTACAGAGTCAATGAAAACAAGAAGGTTGCTGAGTTGAATTTTTAATAAAGACTGAATGGAAAAATGATATATAGACCTAAATGAGTACAATGCAATAATTAGAAGGTGTCCCCGAAGGTGGTGTCCGTGGCTTTTAATGCTTCTATAGTCAATATCATCAGGTGAGACAAATCGCCAACAAGTACTTACCTGTGCTGCACAAAAAATAACCCATTCTTCAGATACGGTGCACCTGTCACGGTCCCCCTTCCCCCGCAGTGCCTGGCTAAACACCGCAGATGAGTGTGGTGTGAACAGATGTGGCCCATGTAAGTATGTACTAAAGACACAGTCTCTTCAGTTGGTCCATTCTGAAAGAGTGACCCACATTAATTGCACCCCCATGCGTGTTATTTATATTATCCAGTGCACTCAATGGGAGTTACACTATATGGACTGCACTGCTTGGCCCCTCAAAATATTTATCCAGGAACATATGTGGGGTTTCCAGAATGCAGGAGGACACAGTTTGTCTAGGGCCACTAAACACTTTGCGAATACCTTCCAGCAGGTTGATTGAACCGATTTCAAGTAAGGCTACTTTCACACTTGCGTTTGCAGGATCCGTTTGTGAGATCCTTCCAGGCTCTCACAAACGGATCTGTCATGATAATACAACCGTCTACATCTGTTCTGAACAGATCCGTTTGTATTATCTTTTACATAGCAAAGACGGATCCGTCATGAACTCCATTGAAAGTCAATGGAGGATGGATCAGTTTTCTGTTGTGTCAGACAAAACAGATCCATCTCCATTGACTTACATTGTGAGTCATGATGGATCCGTTTGCATCAGTTTCTTCATGCGGACACCAAAACGCAGCAAGCAGCATTTTAGTGTCCGCCTCCAAAATGGAATGGAGACTGAACTGAAGCAAACTGAAGCAAAACTGATGCATTCTGAATGAATCCTTTTCCATTCAGAATGCATTAGGGAAAAACTGATCAGTTTAGGACCATTTGTGAGAGCCTGGGACTGATCTCACGAACGGATCCTGCAAACGCAAGTGTGAAAGTAGCCTAATGGCTCCATCGGGCATATACATAGGCTATAGAGCAGGTAAAGAGACCAGCCAGTGACGGTGAATGGCGATGCTCTCTATTGCTCGGGAAGCTTACTGGATCTTCATACTCAGTACTACGTAGATTTCCAGCAGATCTCAAATATAGAACAGATGGATATTGATGTAACGGTGGTTATCCAGTAATTTGTATGGTGCCTCTTTTCTTCCTTGTATATCTTTCTAATAGGCATGTACTTAGACACATTACATGAGATCTCTCATACTATGAAGCATTTTCTTTTAACTAGTATTATATTTCTCCAATTATGCTTTTCTTTGTTTATTTTAAATCATGCTTGTGGGCATGGCTTTCTCCCAGTATATCATGGGTTAATATTAGGCAGTTGTTCCTAAATAGAGATGAGCAAGCACTAAAATGCTCAGGTGCTCGTTTAACGAACCCCATTGAAATCAATGGGAGACTCGAGCATTTTTGCAGGGGACCATGGCTCTGCCTAGGGAAGGCTGGGTGAAAACCTGGAAATCTCAGAAAATGATGGAAACACCACAGAAATGGACAGGAAACAGCAGGGGCAGCATGCATGGATGCCTCTGAGGCTGCCTAATCCCACCATTACCCCAAATTCTCAGGCAACATCCTGGTGGTTACCCTCATGGCAATTGTGCTCACCCAGACCAAGAAAGGCGAGGCACATGCCCATCACATGTTAGGGAAGCATCCAACTAGGTGCAACGAAGGTCCATCACCCATGCCCATGCTGGCACTGCTCTCCTATCCCAAGCCACACGATGCAGGCATAAGCCTGACACAGCATGGCGGTGACACCAACAAGTGACCAAGTTAGATGAGGTAGCAGGTGAGCCGCCCAAAAATTTAGCCTGGCGCAGCATGGCGGTGACAACAGAGTGACCGAGTTAGACTGAGGTAGCAGGAGGTGAAGCACGGATGGTAATTTGAAGGAGGAGGAGGAGCGGTTGGAGGAAGAGGCATAGTAAGTCTGAGAAACCGTGATCGAGGTAGGCCCCGCAATCCTCTAAGTGGGCAGTACATGAGCGGCCCCAGGGTCAGACTCGGTCAGAGTGACCGAGCTACACGATGGTAGCAGGTAGAGCACATAAAAAATTTAGCGTGGCCCTGTATGTGGACGTTGAGGGCTTGTGCATGTAGGTGGGCTGAACTTTTTTTCTGCTTGCGCTCCAACGTCTGCTGTAATGACAGCTGAACGTTGCACAGGGACACATTGGTGGACAGTGTGGAGGCTCATGAAGGGGTGGTTTTCCGGCGGGAGGCGCTCGTGCCGGGGTCCTGGGCTGGGGGTTGACTCAAAGAGGCAGCGAGTGACACAGGGGAAGGAGCAGTGGTGGGACCAGCATGAGGGGAAAGGACGGCCTTGGTTCCATAGTGTTTAGCACTCGTATACCTGCGCATGCTGGTGGTGGTTAGGCTGGTAGTGGTGGAACCCCCACTTAAAAATTTGGCATCAACTGGTACGGCTGTCAACATTGAGCTTGAACTAGTGGGGCATGTGTGGTATCGATTCTTCTCAGTTTAAAATCGTATATGTCCCCTATCTTGGGACCATATATTTCATTAATTTTTCAAACACAGAAAAGGAAAAAGAGCTTGCTCTGTGTCTTTTCTACTGCAGCTAAGGGGACGTGTCCATGGTCTGCCTATCACAGGTCAGGAGCCAATTAAAAGAAGAACCAAAAAAAATCAGTACAAAATCTAATACGTCCCCTATCCGGGTAAATTGTTTGGAGAGACGGCCTGTAGGTGGGGGGCAGGCTGGGGGGAAGGAGGTTGAGCTGGAAGAGCCAGAGGAGTGCCCCCTTGGCTAGCGTGTGTTGTGGTGACAACAGCCGGATGGAGTTCGAATGACGACGCAGGACCCCAACTTAAAAATTGTTGTCGACTATGAAATTGATCAAGTGGGGCATGTGTTGTATGTATTCTTCTCAGTTTAATACCGTATACGGCACCTATCCGGAAAAATAGTTTGGAGAGAGAGAAAGAGAGGAAAAAGACGTATTTTTAAAAGTGACGTTCAGTATAGATCAGTTAAAGAGAAAGAAAGGATTTTATGAAATGGATTTGTATCACTGAGAGCAAAAGAACCTATTTTTTTACGTGACGTGCAGTATAGATCACTTGGAGATAAAAAGGGGAATGTGCAGACTTGGGCTGCTATAGTGCAAACCACTATGGTAGTGACAACAGAGTGAGCGAGTGACACTGCGGTAGCAGGCGAACCACATAAACATTTTTCGTGGCCCTGTATGGCGGCGGTGACAACAGAGTTAGTATGCAGTAGCTGGTGAAGCCCCCAAAAATTTAGCCTGACACAGCACACCACCAATGACTTTGTCCGACTGAGAATGCAGTGCAATGGCTTTTGTTGACCCTCCAAAATTTTTTTTCTTTTCGGAGTACATAAAGTCTACCCTCAGCAAAAAAATTTTTTTTTAAATGTCGGTACTTGCGTCTCCTGAAACATTGTTTTGAACTGTCTGTTTGACGCTCCTGAAACATTGTTTTACAGTGTCTGTAGTTGACACTGCGGAAAAATTGTTTGGAGAGAGGGCCTGCAGGGGGCCCTCAGGAAAAATTGTTTAGAGAGAGGGCCTGTAGGTGGACCTCCGGAAAAATTGTTTGGAGAGAGGGCCTGTAGGGGGCCCTCCGGAAAAATTGTTTAGAGAGAGGGCCTGTAGGTGGATCTCCGGAAAAATTGTTTATAGAGAGGGCCTGTAGGTAGACCTCCGGAAAAATTGTTTGGAGAGAGGGCCTGTAGGTGGACCTCCGGAAAAATTGTTCAGAGAGAGGGCCTGTAGGTGGACCTCCGGAAAAATTGTTCAGAGAGAGGGCCTGTAGGTGGACCTCCAGAAAAATTGTTTAGAGAGAGGGCCTGTAGGTGGACCTCCGGAAAAATTGTTTAGAGAGAGGGCCTGTAGGTGGACCTCCGGAAAAATTGTTTGGAGAGAGGGCCTGTAGGTGGACCTCCGGAAAAATTGTTCAGAGAGAGGGCCTGTAGGTGGACCTCCGGAAAAATTGTTTGGAGAGAGGGCCTGTAGGTGGACCTCCTGAAAAATTGTTTAGAGAGAGGGCCTGTAGGTGGACCTCCGGAAAAATTGTGGTAAAAGAGTGCCAGTTGGACCTCTTGGGTCAGCGTTAGGCAAAGACGACAAGGAGGAGGAGGAGTAGGAGGAGTAGAGAAAAGTAATCGGATACATAAGTAATGTTAATCTTTAGCTGCTTTCCCCCGGAGGAGATTTGAATTCCGGTGAAATCCAGGCTTTGTTCATTTTAATAAGCATCAGCCTGTCAGCGCTGTCAGTTGACAGGCGTGTACGCTTATCGGTGATGACGCCACCAGCTGCACTGAATACCCGCTCTGACAGCACGCTAGCGGCAGGGCAGGCCAGCACCTCCAAGGCGTACAGCGCCAGTTCAGGCCACGTGTCCAGCTTTGAAACCCAGTAGTTGTATGGAGCAGAGTGATCGGTCCGGACGTTGGTATGGTCAGCTAGGTACTCCCTCACCATCTTTCTGTACAGCTCCCCCCTACTCTGCCTAGACTGGGGACAGGTGACAGTGTCTTGCTGGGGTGACATAAAACTGGCAAAGGCCTTGGAGGGCGTTCCCCTGCCAGTGCTGGACAAGCTGCCTGCTCGCCTCCTCTCCCCCGCTACTTGGCCCACAGAACCATGCCCTCTGCCGCTAGCGGCGTCAGATGGGAAGGATTGTTTCAGCTTGTGCACCAGGGCCTGTTGATATTGATTCACTCTCATACTATGAGTGGAAAGGTTCTGTTTGTACCGTTGGTCCAGGAGAGTGAACACCCAGTAATCGGTGTTTGAAAAAATGCTTCTAACGCGAGGGTCACGGGATAGGCAGCCTAACATGAAGTCTGCCATGTGCGCCAGAGTCCCAACACGCAAGAATTCCCTCTCCTCACTGGCCTGACTCTCCATTTCCTCCTCCTCCTCCTCCTCTTCAGCCCATACATGCTCAAGAGTTAAGAAGGACTGAGCATTGGTACCCTCTTCTGTCTCGCCGACATTCTCCTCCTCTTCCTCCTCATCCTCATCCCCCTCCTCCGATACGCGCTGAGAAACAGACCGGAGGGTCAAGCGACGTATCTTCCTCCACCGTCTCTTGTGACAAGCGCAAAGCTTCCGACTTCATGCTGAGCAGTGAGTTTTTCAACAGGCAAAGCAGCGGTATGGTGAGGCTGATAATGGCGGCATCGCCGCTGACCATCTGTGTTGACTCCTCAAAGTTGCTCAACACCATATCAGACATCCACGTCCACTCCTCATTGTAGACTTGAGGAATCTGAGTGACCTGACTACCAGTTCTGGTGGAAGTTGACATCTGGCAGTCTACAATCACTCTGCGCTGCTGGTAAACTCTGGATAACATGTTTAATGTCGAATTCCATCTTGTGGGCACGTCGCACAACAGTCGGTGAGCGGGCAGTTGTAGGCGGCGCTGCGCTGCCCTGAGAGTGGCAGCATCTGTAGTCGACTTGCGGAAATGCGCACAGATGCGGCGCACCTTGGTGAGCAAATCAGACAGATTGGGGTATGTCTTGAGGAACCGCTGAACTATTAGATTGAACACGTGGGCCAGGCATGGCACATGTGTCAGTCTGCCGAGTTGCAGAGCCGCAACCAGGTTACGCCCGTTGTCACACACAACCATGACTGGCTTGAGGTTCAGTGGTGCCAGCCACAGATCGGTCTGCGCCGTGATGCCCTGTAACAGATCTTGGGCGGTGTGCCTTTTGTCACCTAAGCTCAGCAGTTTGAGCACCGCCTGCTGGCGCTTACCCATGGCACTGCTGCTGCGCCTAGAGCTACCGTGCCCACGGATGGTAATTCGGAGGAGGAGGTGGTGGAGGGGTTGGAGGAGGAGGCATAGTACATCTGAGAGACCGTGACCAAGGTAGGCCCCGCAATCCTCAGTGTGGGCAGTACATGAGCGGCCCCAGGATCAGACTCGGTCCCAGCCTCCACCAAGTTAACCCAATGTGCCGTCAGTGATATATAGTGTCCCTGCCCGGCAGCACTTGTCCACGTGTCCGTGGTTAGGTGGACCTTCTCAGAAACAGCATTGGTCAGGGCACGGATGATGTTCTGTGACACGTGCTGGTGTAGGGATGGGACGGCACATCGGGAAAAATAGTGGCGGCTGGGGACCGAATACTGAGGGGCAGCCACCGCCATGAGATTGCGAAAGGCCTTGGTCTCTACCAGCCTATAGGGCAGCATCTCCAGGCTCAGCAATTTGGAGTTGTGGACGTTGAGGGCTTGGGCATGTGGGTGGGTGGAACTGTATTTCCTCTTGCACTCCAGCGTCTGCTGTAAAGACAGCTGAACTCTGCGCTGGGACACATTGGTGGACGCTGTGGAGGATCGTGGAGGCGAAGGTGTGGTTTTCCGGCGGGAGGCGCTCGTGCCGGGGTCCTGGGCAGGGGGTTGACTAGCAGAGGCAGCGAGTGACACAGGGGAAGGAGCAGTGGTGTGACCCGCAGGAGGTGAACGGCCTTGGTTCCATTGAGTGGGGTGTTTAGCACTCATATGCCTGCGCATGCTGGTGGTGGTTAGGCTAGTAGTGGTGGCACCCCTGCTGATCCTGGTGTGGCACAGGTTTCACACCACAGTCCGTCGGTCATCCTCAATTTCTTTAAAGAACCTCCAGACTTGCGAACATCTAGGCCTCGCCACGGGAACTTCACTACATGAAACAGTTGCTGCTGATGCACCAGCTCTGGCCCTGCTTCTCCCTCTGGCCACACCACTGCCTCTTCCAACCTGTTCTGGTGCAGCACTTGCCTCCGCCTCAGAAGCACTGTCTTCACTCGGCTTATCAACCCAGCTTGGGTCAGGCACCTCGTCATCCTTCGATTCCTCAGTTTGCTCCCCCCTCGGACTTCCTGCCCTGACAACAACTTCACCACTGTCTGACAACCGTGTCTCCTCATCGTCCGACACCTCTTTACACACTTCTTCCACTAAGTCAACAATGTCATCACCCACAGACTGCGACAGTTGGAAAACGTTGGCATGGGGAAAGAGGTCAGCAGCAACCTGAGAAGTGGTTTGTGACTCTGAGTAGGGTCCTGAAAACAGTTCCTCAGAGTATGCCGGATCGCATTCCAAATTTTCCTGGGAGGGGGCAGACTGGGGGGAAGGAGGTTGAGGTGGAGGAGCCAGAGGAGTGCTCCCTTGGGTAACGTGGGTGGACTGCGTGGAAGACTGACTGGTGGACAAATTACTTGAAGCATTGTCCGCAATCCACGACATCAGGTGTTCGCACTGTTGTGGTTTCAACAGTCCTCTACCACGTGTCCCTGTAAGTTGAGACATGAAGCAAGGGAGTGTAGCTCTGTGGCGTTCCCCTGCTCCCTCATCAGCAGGTACTGTCTCACCCTGCCCAGGACCAAGGCCTCTGCCCCCTGCAGTAATTGAATGCCCATGCCCATGCCCAAGCCCTCGTCCTCGACCCTTAGCCCTGGGGTTCAACATTTTCTGTATATAAGTGTATTATATAAAAAAAATAATAATAAATGGGCCTGCTGTACTGAAACCCACAAACTTGTTCAATATAGGTATATATATAGGTGGATAAGTTAGAGCAAAATTACGTATGTTATTACGTACCGTGCAGTATGAAGCAATTACACTGAAACTATTAGATTAGGCAGAATTGGTCTGCTTAAGTGCAACCCAGACAAATGTCGCACAGAGATTTTTGTAATGTAGCTGTATCAGTGAGAGCAAAAGACCTTTTTTAATTAAGTGACGTACAGAATGTGTCACCTGGACAGAAAATACGGATTGTGCTTTGTATATAGGTGGATAAGTTAGAGCTTAATTATGTATGTTATTACGTACCGTGCAGTATGGAGCAATTACACGGAAACTATTAGATTAGGCAGACTTGGTCTGCTTAAGTGCAACCCAGACAAATGTCGCACAGAGATTTTTGTAATGTAGCTGTATCAGTGAGAGCAAAAGACCTTTTTTAATTAAGTGACGTACAGAATGTGTCACCTGGGCAGAAAATACGGATTGTGGTTTGTGGTGACTGGACAGCTGAACTGTGACACACAGAATGGTTCCACACAGCTGTATGAAATGGATTTGTATCACTGAGATAAAACAACAAAAAAACAATTTTTTTATATATTTTTTTATATTGTTATATATATATATATATATATATATATATATATATATATATATATTTTAACGTGACGTGCAGAAACTATCAGAGAGCAAACTCAGCCCCTGCTGACTGTGGCTATTTTGACTGCAACCCAGACAAATGTCGCACGGAGATTTTTCTAATGTAGCTGTATCAGTGAAAGCAAAAGACCGTATTTGATTACGTGACGTACAGTATGGGTCACCTGGACAGAAAATACGGATTGTGGTTTACGGTGAGTGGACAGCTGAACTGTGACACACAGAATGGTTCCACACTGCTGTATGAAATGGATTTGTATCACTGAGATAAAACAATAAAAAAAGGGTTATATATGGCGATAGCTGCACTACTAGCAGGGTCGGACTGGGGTGTCTAGGGCCCACCAGTAAAATTCCCTCTGGGGGCCCACTGTAAAACTCACTCTGGGGGCCCACATGCATATGCTACCTGCCCACACTATCCATTCTTTTATATGGACATAGGCAATGTACTGTATAGCATCTTAGGCAGCCTATTTATAGGTCAGTCTACTGTGCCATGTGTCACTTGTGCAGGAGGTGGGAGACTAGAGGCCTACCTAGCTCAGGGGCCCACCGGGGGATTCACCTGTTCCCCTGTAGGCCAGTCCGAGCCTGACTACTAGTGCCAGCCAGCCCAGCCAGGAGACAAAAAAAAATGTCTTGTAGCCCTTAGAAGGGCTGTTGGGTTTTTTTGAGATCACTCCTGCCTAACAGAGAACTAAATCCAGGCCCTAACACTCTCCCTGAAACGCAGCAGCTCTGTCCCTAACGACATCCAGACAGCATCTGAGCCGAGCACCGCGGGCAGTCACTAGTATATTCCAGGGTCACCTGATCAGGCCAGCCAACCCCTGCTATCGACATGTAAGGGCCCCACGTGATGCTGGGTGTACCGCAGAGTCTCCTGGCTTGTGATTGGCTGAGTTTATAGGCGGCAAAAATTCAAAATGCGGGAGATGCCATTTCCTCGAGCATGGCGAGATACTCGTCCGAGCAGCGAGCACTTACGAGTACCCTAATACTCGAACGAGCACCAAGCTCGGACGAGCATGCTCGCTCATCTCTATTCCTAAAGGATGTGGGTGGTTATCTTTTTCTAGCATAGAACAGCAAGTTTGTCACATGTATACACGCTCTGATTAACAGCCCCTTGGGGTTCAAAACGCGTCTCCCTGGAGGTTCTCTGTTTACGTAACTTTATCTCAGGACGGATGCTGGATACATTTTGCTGCAAAATCTTCTCCACTGTTACCCACTACCAGCGCAGCGTTTCACCTGTGCGCCATCCAGATGAGTGGCTGGGCTTCTATACAGATCACAGTTAGCACAGAAGACCATGCTTCCCTATACAGAGGGCCACTGCAAAAACAAAAATTTCCTTGTACAATTAGGTGATAGATACCATTGTATGGCATCTGTCACGGGCCTCCATCAGGCATATATATTCTTCATGAATGTATATTCCTAATGCTAGGTTCTAATGCAATACACAGAGAGCCTAAATGACTTTGAAATGAACATCTGAAAATTAGTCATTTTATGTTGTTTTCCTTTTGTCCTGTGTCTTTTCTTCATTTCACATTAAAGAGGTTTTATATTGATGACCCCTCAAAGTTATCAAAATGGCCTTTAGGAAGTTTGGTAAACCTTTAAGTGCTTCACAGGAATTAATGCAAAATGGAGGTAAAGTTTAAAAATGTCATTGTTTTTGGAGATTTTCCATTGTATTATTTTTTTTATAAAACAGCAGGTGTCAAAATAGAACTATAAAACAGAACTAAAACCCCATGCCCATCACCGTTATTTCACAGTTTTTAGATATATCCTATATATCCTATATTGAGTGTTGGCAACACACCAGGGCTCAGAAGGGAAGGCATGCCATTTGGCTTTTGAAACAGATTTACCATATTTTTCACTTTATAAGATGCCCTTTTTTTTCCCCCCAAAAGTAGGGAAGCGCTCACTTGTATGTTTTAGCTGCGGCACCCCCATCAGACCTCAGATCAGCCCACCCAGCCCCATAACATAAACCTCTCTTACCTGCCCTGCGCCGCGGCTCCGCTCCGGGTCCGGCGCTCCTCTGGCTTCCCGGGCCTGCACTGTACTGTCCTGATTGCGTACAGCTTCAGAAGTGACGGTGCAGCGCCGGCCTTAGAAGCCAGAGGAGCGCCGGAACCGGGGTGGAGCCGCGGCGCAGGACAGGTAAGAGAGGTTTTTATTTTATTGTTATGGGGCTGGGTGGGCTGATCTGAGGTCTGATGGGGGCACAGTGGGCTGATCTGAGGTCTGATGGGGGCACAATGGGCCGATCTGAGGTCTGATAGAGGCACACTGGGCTGATCTGAGGTGTGATGGGGGCACAATAGGCTGATCTGAGGTCTGATGGGGGCACACTGGGCTCATCTGAGGTCTTATGGGGGCACACTGGGCTGATCTGAGGTCTGATGGGGCACACTGGGCTGATCTGAAGTCTGATGGGGGCACAATAAGCTGATCTGAGGTCTGATGGGGGCACACTGGGCTCATCTGAGGTCTGATGGGGGCACACTGGGCTGTTCTGAGGTCTGATGGGCACAATGGGCTGATCTGAGGTCTGATGGGGCACACTGGGCTGATCTGAGGTCTGATGGGGGCACACTGGGTTTTTCTGAGGTCTGATGGGGGCACACTGGGTTGATCTGAGGTCTGATGGGGGCACACTGGGCTGTTCTGAGGTCTGATGGGGGCACACTGGGCTGATCTGAGGACTGATGGGGGCACACTGGGCTGATCTGAGGTCTGATGGGGGCACACTGGGCTGATCTGAGGTCTGATGGGGGTCTGATATGATGTCCTGAAATTTATGGGGGGTCTGATATGAGGTCTGATGAAAAATATTTTTTTCTCATTTTCCTACTCTAAAATCTGGGGTGCGTCTTATCTTCGGGTGCGTCTTATCTTCGGGTGCGTCTTATAAAGCGAAAATACGGTAACTGGAAAGAGTTTGGGCTCCATTTCAAACTTGCAACACCTGTGTGATGGCTTATATTTTGTGGGACAAGCTATAGTTGTTAGTACTATTTTGGGGTACGTGTGACTTTTTGATCGTGTTTTATACAGTTTTTCTTTGGGGGGGGTGAGGTAACAAAAATAAAAATTTCATCATTATTATTATTTTTACATTTCTTTTTTATGGCATTTACCATATGGAATAAGTAACATGATTTTTTCATAGAACAGGTTGCTAGGGACGTAGTAATACCAATTACCGGTATTTGTGTAGTTTATTTATTTATTCATTTCTTTTTTCTATTTTTTTATCAATTGTACCAATTCACCAATGATTGGAAAATGGAAAAAATTATTGTTTACTTGAAAATTTTTATTTATTCACTTTGTTTTCTTTCTGCATCTGACAAAGTTCTGCACCTTAGCAGTGATCTCAGTGTTGTCTGAAATTCTACTTTGCATTCTACCCAAACACGGTAGGCAACTAAACTGAAGGTATTAGGACAGAGCAGCGATTGTTTGATGTCACAAGCTTACATTAGTGTTGTGCCTAATTATGAGCCTAATTATAATTGTAAGGAGTGGTCTTAAATGGTTATAAAGGGGAGTGAATCATTACTATAGTTATCTAATATATAAAGCTGAGTGTATGTATGTATGTATGTATGTGTGTATGTCCCCTAAAGGACTCCGCACCGTCGCAGCTACAATCACGAAATTTGGCACGCAGGTACATCAGGTGTCCGGGAAGGTTTTAGACCGGGTCTCAGCTCTCCAGGACGTACCGTTCCTGAGATATTCCCAAAAAATGCATTAGCCAATAGAAGCCTGGTCAAATGACCCTTATCAGCCAATAGAAGCTGGCAGGCCCTTAGCTTCCACATACAGACAGTTTCACACCTGGTTTCCATAACAACCCAGCCAGTTCACTGCTGGAAGTCAGCTTTAAAGGAGCAGAGCGCTTTGGATGACACTGTTAAAGGGTTATTCCGGTTACCATAAATATAACTTATGTTTTAGTCTAATTCGTCATCAATCAGTACCTAATATAATGTAAATTTCACATATTTATTCCACTGCGACCCACTGTGTTTCCTCATAAATTACCATGGCATTGACCGGCCACCCTCAAAAGAAGGACTTAAAAGCCCCGCCCCCAGGCCCAGCTAAGCCACGTCCCCGGTTTGATCAGGCCACACCCTGACTCGGTCAGGCCATGCCCCCTCTCACCCCGCAGCCAACAGGGATTGCAAAAATGAAGGTAAAAAAAAAAATCAACTCCTGTCAGCTGCAGGGGTGGTAGGGAGGCTCCTTTCTCTCTGCAGCTCATGCTTAGACTGCACCGTGCTGCTGTCTGAGAGTGAGCTGTCAGGCCCTGCACAAGTGGTTCAGAAACAATTATCACAGAACCAAGCAAAGAAAACCACAATGAAGTGCAAATCCAACAATGGTAAAAGCAATAGAATAATTTTATTGGACAACAGAATTATACATACATCTAAATACAATTTTCAGATGTATGTATAATTGTGTTGTCCAATAAAATTATTCTATTGCTTTTACCATTGTTGGATGTGCACTTCATTGTGGTTTTCCTTGCTTGGTTCTGTGACAGTTAAAGGGGAGAGTGCTGTGGATGTTACCGTTAAGGGGGCAGGCTGATGTGGAGGTCACTGTTAAAGGGGCGGACACTGTGGATGTCACTGTTAAGGGAGAAGGAGACTGTGGAGGCCACTATTAAAGGGGCAGCGGGGTACTGTGAGGTCACTGTTAAGGGAGCGGGGTACTGTGACGGTCACTGTTAAAGGGGCAGTCGCTGTGGAGGTCTCTGTCAAGGGGGCCAGGAATGGTGGAGGTCAGTTAATAGGACTGTAATCTATAGTCAGTGCTAAGGGTGGGTGCTGTACAGGTCACTGTTAAAGGGGCAGGCTGCTGTGAAAGACAAAGTTAAGGGGGTGGGCTACTGTGGAGGTCCCATTTTAAGGAGATGGAGCACTGTTGGGGGGTCAGTGTTAAGGGGGGCTGTGGAGGTCACTGTTAAGGAGATGGGGTGCTGTAGAGGTCACTCTCGATATATTTTAATGACACACACATAAACATTAAATGAAATACATGAAATATACCCGGGCGAAGCCGGGTCCTTCTGCTAGTAGTTTAAATATGCCATAAATATGCAATTATTGGGACCCTCACCTATTGGAGAAGAGGGACAACATTAATCCTTGACTCCACAGGATTTACAGAAAGGGTTGGGTACTGCTTACCTGACTCTTTATATAACTCCCATGGTCTTCAAACAAGGACACATGCAAGAATAAATTTACATTATGGGACCACCCATTTACCTAATGTGTCTATGATATTTTTGCCTGTTTTCCACACAGTGAAAACTTTTTATAAGGCCGCCTCTTTAAAGGGCATCTGTCAGCAGATCTGTACCTATCAAACTGGTAGACCTGTTGCATGTGGGCTTGGCAGCTGAAGACATCAAGGGTACCCCAGCTAGCATCAGGCAGGAGGCCCAGAATCAGGGTGTACCCCAAGGGAAGTAAGGGTGCTCCGTCCATTCACTACACAGCCCTGGGAAGCGGCTGTGTGAGGGCCGCCGCCATTATGTGACAGCCAGAGCCACTAACATTTCCATCCTCCCCTCCGGCTCCTCACAGGTCACTGCATTTATTAAGAAACCTCCCCTTCCTCCAGACAACAACTTTAAAAACAGAAGCATTTGACTTTTCAAGACTATGATATTGATAGAATTCCTAAAACTGTAATGTGTATTAAAGTCCTTCAAAGACCCAGTGATAGTAAATCAGCATGTGATGGGGCAAAGGTGCATAGCAAATTTTCATGACAATTCACACAACTGTGTCAGAGCTGTAGTATGAGCCCTGCTTTATTTAATTCTCACAGCAAGTGTAAAGAAATGTACAACGTGAACAATTTCATATGAGAATAAAGTGTTACTATGACCACTAGTAACAGCATATCAGTGTCAGTGTCATCACAAAATGTGCTAAACCTTGTGGAAAGACATAGCTACTCACTAAATGTACCGTAATGGCAGCCCACATTAATAATGTATCAAAAGATGCAGTCAGAATTTAGAGATTTTGAAGAGATTTTACAGGTTTGAAAAACATGACTGCTTTCCTCCAGAATCAGTGCTATGCTTGTCCACAGGTTCTGTGTGGTATTGCAGCTCAACCTCATTCACATCAGTGGAGTGAAGCTTCAATACCAGTCAAAACCAAAGTATAGATGTTGCGTCATGTTTCTGGAAGATAGCAGCCATGTTTTTATAAATTTGGACAATGCCTGTCTAATGATGTAATACCTTGTACCTTGTTCATGAGCACATTTGTTTTATACTTACAAACCCCACTTTGTAAAACAAGGAAAAAAGGACCACTTTCTGTAGATGCTGCAACCATTTTTAATATGGCAGCATGCTTATCCTCATATGGAGTGGGAATTGGAGTGAGAGTAGGCACAAGCTGTCTGGTTTCGTTTTCAGATACACTGTTATAGAATTTTGCGTTAATAGATGGGGTGCCCTGTACCATAGAGCCCCATGGCGATACTTGGTATGGACTCCCAGTGAGATTTATGACAAGTTTACTGATTATTTTTACGTTAATGCCTACATATTCAGTTAAGTAGCGTACTTTTACTGTATATTCGTTCTTTGTGCGAGCCTAGACAATAATACGTGAAAGCTTTGAACGCACTTTGTACGCTCAGGCGTAAGTATTCAAGGGAATGTTCGCAGAACACGACAGAATAACAAATGATTTGCACGCAGCTTCGACCGAATAGCTTCGTATTCGTACGAATCTTTTAAAAAATTCGACGAACATTCGGCAAAGCGAATTTTGGATGATTCACTCATCTCTAACATATATATTTATATATATATATATATATATATATATATATATATATATATAAAATCGCTCCCTTTCCTCATAATGTAAATAGAACAAATAGAAGTAAATAAGCAATAAAAAAATTACAATATAAATATATTCATTCTGTGCAGTGAGTCTGTAATTGAAAAAAATTTCAAAAAATCGCCCATTCACAGTTTTTTGTCGCTTCACTTCCCAAACAAAATTGAATAAAAAGTGATCAAAAGGGCATACACACTCCAAAATGGCATATTCTTCACAATAGCATGGCTGCTCCATGCGGCAGTACCCTAACGGCTCATGCACACAAACGTATTTTCTTTCCGTGTCCATTCCTTTTTTTTTTTTTTTTGCGGACTGTATGCGGAACCATTCATTTCAATGGGTCCGCAAAAAAAAAACGTAAGTTACTCCGTGTACATTCCGTTTCCGTATGTCCATTCTGCCAAAAAAATAGAACATGTTCTTTTATTGTCTGCATTACGGACAAGGATAATTCTGTTCTGTTAGTGGCCAGTAGAGATGAGCGTATCTATTGCCGCTTCATAGATTCGATACGAATCTTGGAAATTTTCCACTGCGAAGCGAATCCAGATTTTTTGAGATTCACTTCGTTAGATTCGAAAATGTTCTTAAAGCTTTCTACGCATTCGCTACGTACTTGTCCTATAAATTGTACGCTAATGTTACGTATAAGTTACTTTATACGCGGATGCATACAAATTCAGTTAATTAGCAAACTTTTACTGTTCGTAATTTGTGCGGCAAAAAGCTCGGGAAGAAAGAGGTCACCTGACCTAATGGGAAGGGCTTGTTCTGATTGGCTCAGGCTCAGTAAGCTGCTGAGATGAGCAGAAGCACTGTCTGTGAAGTTCTGAGAGACAGAGAACTGTTTTGTTAAAATTGGGGTGTAATTGTGCTGGGAATCCATATTACACATATCAGGGATACTGCAGGGCCAGTGCAGCGCAAGTGCAGGGCAAGTGCAGGGCAAGTGCAGGGCTAGTAATTAATAGGCAGGGAGAGAGACACGGAGAAAGACACAGAGAGAGACAGGGAGAGAGACAAAGACCAGCTGCAGGGCCAAAGTCAAGTGAAAAATGTCTGGAATGGAAAAGAAAAAGGGTTCCAGCAAGACCTCGAGCTCCAAAAAAACGGAGAAGGTGGCACAGGGCAGCAGTTCCAAAGGACATGTAGCCGGAGCTTCTACTTGTAGAATTCGTAATAGTTGGCCACTGTTCTACCAGGCTAACCCACCAAGGCCCAAAATTGTAGTGGAGGAGAAAGTGGATGAGGTAGTGGAGTAGATGGCACACTCATCTCAATCACAGCCGGATGATCTGTCATCTGCTGATACAGTATCATGTAACCAGAGATCAGACTCAGAGCTTTCCTCCTGCTCCACCATTCCGCTCCAGCAAAGCCCGTCATTTTCGTACGCAATTTGTACGCTCATGCGTACGTGTTTACATAAGTTGCGTACCTTTAACAACTGTACGTTCGTTATTAGTGCGCGAATGTTCGCAAAACACCACATAATAACGTATGATTTGTACGCTGCTTCGCCGAATAGATTCGTATGAGGTACGAATCTTTTGAAAAGTTCGACGGACATTCGGGGAAGCGAATTTTCGATGATTCGCTCATCTCTAGTGGCCAGCTATGTTCCGCAAAATACAGAATGCACACGGACGTCATCCGTATATTTTGCGGATCTATTTTTTGCAGACCGCAAAATACATACAATCATGTGCATGAGCTCTAAGGCAGAGTAGCCTGGGTATACCTGATTTATAGCGATTCGTAACAAATGAATTTGGAACAAATCAAATTTCTTGGCAAACTTCGGCAAAGGTGGCGAATCCAAACTTCTCTCA
Organism: Rhinella marina; assembly: GCA_900303285.1. Taxonomy (NCBI): domain Eukaryota; kingdom Metazoa; phylum Chordata; class Amphibia; order Anura; family Bufonidae; genus Rhinella; species Rhinella marina. Next base: position 9,934 of record ONZH01030885.1, on the reverse strand, counting down.
TTTCTAGTCATCTATATCAAATCAGTGGGGGTCTGACAACCCGCATCCCCACCAAACAGCTGAAGTGGATGGGATCTGAGCTACAGTTGCCATAACCAATGGCACAATGAACAAAGTCTTCTACTTCTGGCTCCACTGGTTTGTTTACGATGCCAGCTACTGTCGACATCAGCTGTTTGATAGGGTACCGGGTGCTGGGCCCCACTGATCTGATATTGATAACCTTTCCTGTTTTTTAAGTTTTTGTTTTTGTTTTTTTAGTTTCCTTTAGGATTACAAATAAATGGCAAAAATTTCATGTATTTTTTGAGAGGCTTTTTTTAAATTAATTTTTACATGTGTAATACATGCGGGATGTGATGTTTATATGTCCAGACCAGGATGCTGCCTCTGTCCACTAGCTGTCATGTATCAGCCCATAATAATAGCTGGACTGATTTTTCCCTTATACAGCTTATAAATGATCTCATCCCACTAGTATAGACAATCACTAATGATGAGGAGTTTGCAGTGGTGCTGTCACCGCATCCTCTCTCCAATAGTACATAGCCTGTGTGATTCATCACTTGCAAAGTGCCCTTTGTGTGTGCTTTTCTCCTGTCATGATCGCTCACACATGCAACACAACAGGCCACAAGGGGCTCTCTGGCATTCACAAAATCTTGGACCTTGGGGGAAACTCTGCTTCCGCCCTTGCTTTCGCACTAGCCTAACGCATTAGGCTACCAAGAAGTCAAGCCATCCCCAAACACGTCCACACACAACGCTGCCACTGGTCTCCAATGGTAACACAGCAAAGCAGTACTTAGAGGGTGTGGGTACATTTAGAGCAGCGAGGAATGACTTTTTAAATTACCGTATGATTGCTAATAAAAAGATGACAAAAATTACATACAGACGAGCAGCAATCCAATCTGGGAGAACAACGGAAAGTTGGCCAGACCTACAACTAGCTGTATCTCCAGGGATCTAAACTATGTGTGGTTTGTAGTATACAAATTTCAAAGGGTCTTAGCCAGACCTCGATCACCCTCCTCTTTGTCAGATGACAGGAGGCTGGCTAATTACATGTAATAGAAATGGAAGGTTGTATGGCATAATTCAAATTTTTACTGCCCCAGGCATACCAAAAACAAAAATGAGATATTAATCCTTTCGACCAATATGTAATTTGGTTGGTTTCCTAGGGCCAAAAATCCTGGTGCTTAGGACTAAAGAAGCACCCAAGTTTCCTGATCATAAGAACATAAGTAATTTATTACAAAACATGAATTGAATATGTCTTCTGGTCTATTGATATATACAACAGCATTGGGTGGCCTGGAGACGTACCATCTGTGACATGCCTTAATTCCACTAGCATCCCTGCATTACCTGGAAAAGCAGTATAGTTGGCCCCTTTTTTTTAATTCCATTAGCACGTTTATTAAACTGGCAAGAAGTATAGTTGGCCTTCTGTCTGAAGACAGCTTTAATCAATTTTTCTTTTGTTGATCCAAGGGTCTGTTCCTGAGTTATAAAACGTTTTTTTTAATATGCTAGTTAGGCTTTTAGTCCAATGAGGGAGTGACCATAGCTTTTGTTGCACCCAAGCTCCACTCCTTTCTGTGGCAAGACCCTCCCTCACTGCTTTGCCACTGCCCGGCCAAGTATTATAAATTTGCAGTTTGTCAATTCCTTCTGTGGATTTCACATTTTGCAATGCAGTGGGTGAAATGTGTAGCACATCTTCAACAAAATCTACATGTATCACAATTCTGCTGTAAAATCTACAATAGATTTTTTAACACCCTGTTTGGACATACACTAAAGGGGTTATCCATAGAGATTAAACTAAGAGCAGGAAATGTTAAAAAACAACCTGTTAAATTATCCACTCTGATGATCATGGCATGTTCATTTTCCTGCAGTGTTGATGTGCAGTGCATCCTTGTGACTGATGCAGCCAATCACTGGCCTTAACTTTCTTGTGCCACCCTGGCCTCAGCAGCCCATTTCTGTATTTATTGGCATAATGAGCAGTAATGCCAGTAGTATGGCACCTGGCTACAGAGGCCAGTGAATATCTGCAGCTACCATGTTCTGGTACACATCACTGATGGCAGGCTATAAACAAAAATTGGTAGGGGTCAGCCAGAGTATCTGCAGTGTCCCACTGCTACGGCAGTGTGTCTTCGTACAGCATTAAAACGAAGTTGGTGAATGAATCGATATCAGATCTGGGATCCAAAGCATGATTCGCTCACCCCTATTAAGCAGGCCAGAGGTTTCAAGCAAAATGGAAAAGAAAAAGTATCTCTCTGCTGCCAAAAAGCGTAAATAGTGCAATACCTAGGACAAGGTATGAAAACATTAAATAGTTCACGAAAACTGAAGCATGATCATCATACTGCGAAGAGATTTGTGGCTAATTCAGAGCACAGACAGGTCCATGTAGATAAAGGCATAGTGAGGAATGTTTCTGCCAGAAAAATACATCAGATTAAGAGAGCAGCTGCTAAAATGTCATTGCAAAGCAACAAACAGAGCCTCCAGAGGCATGCCGTTGTTCATAAGCCTACTATTTGGCCACCCCTAACCAGTGCTCACAAGCAATTTTCAAACTGGAATCATGGGGAGAGAGCTGGTAGGTCCCTTAAGGGTCCCTGGAGGTTTGAAAATGACCTTGCCAAAGTATATAGAGTTTCTGACTGACCACTTTCTTCCATAGTACAAAAAAAAAGAACCATGTCTTCCGTAGCAAATTCATCTTCATGCATGACAATGCACCATCTCATGCTGCATGGACATAAAAAGAGAGAAACTCATGGAGTGGCCACCATCCTCCCCTGACCTCAACCCTATTGAGAACCTTTGGAGTATCTTCAAGCAAAATATCTATGAGGGTGGGAGGCATTTCACATCAAAAACAGCAGCTCTGGGAGGCTATTCTGACATTCAGCAAAGAAATTCAAGCAGAAACTCTACAAAAACTCCCAAGTTCAATGGATTCAAAGTATTGTGAAGGTGAGATCAAAGAGATGGTCCTATGTTAACATGTAACCTGGCCTGTTAGGTATCAAACCTGCAATACTCTTTTGTTTCTCTTAATGAGAGCACTAAACCTGGCCTGTTAACATGTTGATTGAAATAGCTTTTGATTTCAGTAAATGTGACCTCTTAATGCTGCAAATTCAACAAATTTTCACTTCTTTACAACCTACAAAAGGTTTTGAAACTCTGATGTGCATAATAATTTGGATTTTCATTTTGAATTTTTTAATTTGTGGAAAGATAATGTTATCATTGGGAGGTTTGTTCAATAAAATGTGATTTATATTATAATACCATTTAAGAAAATCAAAGAAAAATATCATTTGCATTGGAATACGGTGTAGGAGTTGCTGTCCAGGTCTTCAGCAGCCATCGGTTGCTATGGTCAGGAGTCCTCCAGTTGTCTACTTAAGCCCTAGAAAAGAGACACAGGTGTCTATAAAAAAAAATGGGGGGACACTTATAAAAATTGGAAATGCAATCACTGATGTCCTTAGTGATGAGTAAAATGCCTATTTTTACTTTCTGCATCAATATTCTTTCTGCTAAAATGTCCATTTCATAAGTTTATCCTTCTATAAATGTAGTTATAGATTTGACATCAGAAGAGTTGGGTACACTAAGTAATAATAAATTAATCAATGTATCAATTGTGAACGTTCTTAGATATGAATGCAACTAAGTCTGAATAGAACGTTAAAATAAAATAATAAATCTTTATTCAAAAATACTAAAAGTCTCTGTCTTATTACTTATCAGACTTCTGTTTTGAAGACTCCCTGTGGGTATATAGTATGTATTCCCTAATGGTGAATCCAATATCAGGGAGTCTGAAAACAGCTAGATGTGGTACCAGACTTGACCACTACTGTGTCATAACAGACACACAGAAAAATATCATCACCTCCAAGGTAAAGGAGAGCGAATAAAAACCGCTAGTGTGATAGTCTGAATGGGCTATCGAGGCACAACTATAGTGACTGCCAGGCATCCATGATGCATATGCGCCGTGCCGTCAGCAGATTATCACTTAAACATTATGCCGTCTGTGGTTGCAAACCCCGCTCAGCTATAGCTGAGCGGGGTTTGCAACCACAGACGGCATAATGTTTAAGTGATAATCTGCTGACGGCACGGCGCATATGCATCATGGATCATGGATGCCTGGCAGTCACTATAGTTGTGCCTCGATAGCCCATTCAGACTATCACACTAGCGGTTTTTATTCGCTCTCCTTTACCTTGGAGGTGATGATATTTTTCTGTGTGTCTGTTATGACACAGTAGTGGTCAAGTCTGGTACCACATCTAGCTGTTTTCAGACTCCCTGATATTGGATTCACCATTAGGGAATACATACTATATACCCACAGGGAGTCTTCAAAACAGAAGTCTGATAAGTAATAAGACAGAGACTTTTAGTATTTTTGAATAAAGATTTATTATTTTATTTTAACGTTCTATTCAGACTTAGTTGCATACACTAAGTAATAGACATTTACCTGAGAACACTCATGAATAATTTATAAAATGGTTTTTAAATAAATGACAAAAATAGAAAATAGAAATCCAAGTTATAAAATGCGTCCTGAAAAGGGTTCAAAGAAGAAGTGTTGCTTTTGAGAACACATTTGAAAGGGTCATTTTACAGAGACAACCCCTATCCACATGCCCTATGTTCCATACTCAAGATTCCTGTCTATAAGCCAGAACTCACTCTGGCCAACTTGAACCATTCATGTATGACATGGACAGCCATTCATTTGAGCAGCCACAATGAGATACTATTAGTGTTGAGCGAACATGTCCGGCCGAATACACTATTCGGCCGAACATGGTGGTGCTCGGGACCATGCGGTATTCGGCCGAATACCGTGTGTGCTTGAGTGCCATGCTCGAGTCACCTCCCCACACGCTAATTAGCCAATTAGCGTGCGGGAAGGTACTGGCATTCACTGTAATGCAATGCATGTTAGCTACTGGCATTACACTGATTGGATGGCTGGGAACACGTCATCGGGTGCTATAAAGCACCCGGTGACATGTGACCGGCGCATACTGAGCCAGGGACAGCTTCTGCAAGCAGGGACAGACAGTGTAGGGAGAGAAGCACGCTAGGCAGGGATAGAAATCGCTCAACAAAGACCCAAAAGCCCTTTTAAGGGCTATTATTTCTGGCACAAAGCAATATTTTATTATTTTTGAGGACTTTAAAGGTGGTGAAAATAGCGCTAGGTTGCCTGTCATTAACGACACATGCGCTGCTGCAGCAAGGAGGGACATACACTGTAGGGAGAGAAGCACACTAGGCAGGGATAGAAGTCGCTCAAAAAAGATCCAAAAGCCCTTTTAAGGGCTATTATATCTGGCACAAAGCAATATTTTATTATTTTGGGGGTGTTTAAAGGTGGTGAAAATAGCACTAGGTGGCCTGCCATTAATGCCACATGTGCTGCTGCATGCTGTAGGATACTCTCTGTATACTATATACCTGACATACTTTGCTATAATTTCTGCTGTTAAGCCCGCAGTACTTCTTTTGTGTCTTGCTGTATAACATTTGCGCAAGGAGGGACTTGTGTAGGGATAAAATTTCTATAAGGCAGGGTTAGTATCATTGTTCAAAAGACTCAAAAGTCCATTGTTAAATCCTTCTGCATATTTTTTTTTTTTTTTTTTTTGCTGGCAAAAAAACCCAAGTGTGTCCTGTCAGTAAGACTAGGTGCACAGCGTATTAGAACCGTTCAAAAGTCTATATAGCTGACATCCGTTGTTACATTTAATACCGTTAATTTAGGCCGCAGTTCCTCATTTGCGGCTGCTCTATAACATTTGCGCATTCAGAATATTGGACATTTGTTTAAATTTTTCTGATCATACAGTTAATAAAAATCTGCACTACTGTAGTTGTGACCAAGTTGCATATATACTATACACTATGCGCAAGGCGAGCACTAAGGGATGGGGAAGTGGGCGTGCTGCTGATGGTGAATGCAGAGGCCATGGTTCTGGGCGCGGTGAAACTAGGCCTGCTGGCAGAGCCCAAGAAACAAAGTCATCCAAAACTCCTAGCTTCATGTCACAGTTTGCAGGACGGCGCAAGACACAACTCTTGTCGCCACACCAGTGCGAGCAGGTAGTCGGTTGGATTTCAGCTGATAATGCTTCCAGTCGGTTAAGAACCACCCCCTCTTCCACAAAGTCCAGTCTCAGTAGCCAAGAGTCTGGGCAACCGCATCCTCACCCTGATCCTCCTTCCTCCCACCATGCAGAGTCTGGGCAAAGAACTAATCCCACATTGGGATATTCCGCGGAGCTTTTTTCATCACCGTTCCTTGGCCCGAGCCCTCTCGCCAAGGCCTCTTGAAGTGGGACATGTGGAGATATTGTGCCCTGATTCACAACCTATTGAGCAAACACAGTCTGAAGAAGATGACAGTGGGGACCGGCAACTAGCATCTCACGAGGTGCATGATGATGATGAGACACAGTTGCCAATAAGTCAAGGGCAATTAGTGTCTCAAGAGGTTGTGGATGAGGATGAGACGCAGTTAAGTCAGGTTCTTGTTAGTTCACCATGTCAGGAGGAGGACCAGAGTGAGGATGTGGAAGAGGAGGTGGTGGACGATGAAATAGCTGACCCAACCTGGGAAGGTGGTAAGCCAAGCGAGGACAGCAGTAGAGAGGGGGAGGGATCCGCAGCAGCGCAACAGGCTGGAAGAGGCAGTGGAGTGGCAAAAGGGAAAAGGCAGGCCACGCCAACCAGACCCACAACCTTTCCCTGGAGCAGCCCCTTGCGGCAAGCTCCCTTGCCAAGGGTTAGGTGTTCCACAGTCTGGCGTTTTTTTGAGGAAAGTGCTGACGATAAACGTATTGTAATTTGTAACCTGTGCCATACCAAGATGTGCAGGGGCGTAAACACCAGCAACCTGACCACCACCAGCATGATCCCCCACATGTCAGCAAAGCACCCTAAAAGGTTGGCCGACCACCTGGGTCCACGATCTGTGTCTGCAAGTCACACCACTGCCTTCCTCTTCCCCTCTGTTACCTGCTGTCCAAGACGCAGGCCCAGATACCTCCCACCCTGCACCTGGACCTTCGCAGGAACCATCAGCCAGCACGTCCACTTCAATGTCCCAGCGCAGCGTTCAAATGTCCTTACCCAGGAATTTGAACGCAAGCACAAATACCCTGCCACCCACCCACAGGCCATAGCTCTAAACATGCAACTTTCCAAGTTGCTGGCCCTGGAAATGTTGCAGTTTAGGCTGGTGGACACAGAGGCCTTTCGCAGCCTTATGGCGGCAGCTGTCCCTCATTACACAGTCCCCAGCCGCCACTATATTTCCCGGTGTGCCGTCCCTGCCTTACACCAGCATGTGTCCAGAAACATAACCCGTGCCCTGACCAACGCAGTTACTGACAAGGTCCACTTAGCACCTGACACATGGACAAGCGCTTGTGGCCAGGGACACTACATTTGCGACGGCACACTGGGTGAATGTTGTGGAGGCTGGGAACGAGTCGTACCCTGGGATGGCACAGGTGCTACCCACGCCGAGGATTGAGGGCCCTACTTCCATCCGGATTTCCGCTGCCACCTACAGTAGCGGCTGCAACCCCTCCTTCTCTTCCTCCACCTCCTCCTCCACTCTTCCCATGCAGAATTGCCATCTTGCAGCACACTCAGACTTCTGTCAGTAGCTGAAAGCAGTGTAGCACAGCAGTCGGTAAGCGGCAACAGGCCGTGCAGAAGCTTATTTGCCTGGGTGACAAACAGCACACCGCCACAGAGCTGTGGCATGGCATAAGGGAACAGGCTGAGCTGTGGCTCTCACCAGTCAACATACAGCCAGGCATGGTTATATCCGATAACGGCCGCAACTTGGTAGCGGCTTTGGAGCTGGCCAACCTCCCACATATACCATGCCTGACCCATGTATTCAACTTAGTGGTTCAGCGGTTTCTGAAAACCTACCCCAATTTGCCTTAGCTACTGGTGAAGGTGCGTCGCCTGTGTGCCCATTTCCGCAAGTCACAGACAGCTTCAGCCGGCCTGGCAACGCTGCAGCAGAGCTTGCAGTTGCCGGCTCACCGACTGCTGTGCGACCTGAGCACACGATGGAATTCCACCTTCCACATGTTGAGCAGGCTTTGTGAGCAGCAGAGAGCAGTAATTGAATACCAGCTGCAACACTGTCTGCACCTTTCTAGTCAGCTTCCGCTCTTCACAAGCATCGAGTGGGCATTGATGTCTGACCTCTGTGAGGTTTCTCAGCGCCAATTGGAGGAGAAGGAGGAGGAAGAGGAGGAGGAGCAGGAGACTGTTGCCACCGCTACACAGGATAGCCATACCACGTTTACACCATCTCTTTGGCATGGATGGGCTGAAGAGGAGGAGGAGGAGGAAGAGGACGAGGAGGATATTGAGAGTCATGCTCCTGGTGGGGAGAGCGAAGCCTTGTCTGTTGGGACTCTGGCACACATGGCTGACTTCATGCTATGCTGCCTTTCCCGTGACCCTTGCGTTATACGCATATTAGGCAACACCGATTACTGGTTGTTCACCCTTCTCGACCCCCGCTACAAAGACAACTTCTTCAGTACGTAGTTCCTTGGCCACCCGAGGAGGGGAGACGAGGGGAACACACAGCAGTTCCAACAAAGGCACGGCGACACTCTCCAAGGCCTGGGACAGTTTTATGACACCCCGCCAGCACCCTCACCCTGATGAGCGGCCTAGTGTGACAAGGAGGGAAAGTTTTTAGAAGATGGTAAAGGAGTACGTAGCTGACCGTGTCAACGTCCTCAGCGGTCCCTCTGTGCCACATAATTATTGCGTGTCTAAGCTGGACACGTGGCCTGAACTGGCGCTCTATGCCTTGGAGGTGCTGGCCTGCCCTGTCACCAGCGTTTTGTCTGAGCGGGTATTTAAGGCCGCTGGGGGCATAATTAGCGGCTTAACATAAAGGAATCTTAAATCTGGCTTTTAAGGTGTATTGAGTACACTGTATTATCATGTACCCCTTCCTCTTCTCGTCCTCTTCCTCCATCATATGAAACTGCTTATTAGGCTGCCCTCGAAGTCCACCAGCTGGGCCTGCACCCTAATTTTTTAGCTGGCTAGCTCACCAGCTGGGCCTGCACCATAATTTTTTAGCCGGTCAGCTCACCAGCAGGCCCTCAACCATAATGTTTTACACGCTCAGCTAAGCAGCATGTGAAAAATAATTTTTAACACGCTCAGCTCTGCTACATGTCACTTATAATGTTTCAGACGTTCAGCTAAGCGGCGTGTCACCCTTAATTTTTTTTTACGGTCAGCTCGGCAGCAGCGTGTCAACCTTAAATTTGGGACAGTTTGATGGGCAGCAGCATGTCAACCTTAAATTTGGGACAGTTTTATGAGCAGCAACGTGTCACCCGTAAATTTTTGGGACGTTCTGCTCGGCAGCAGCGTGTCAACCTTAAATTTGGGACAGTTTGATGGGCAGCAGCGTGTCAACCTTAAATTTGGGACAGTTTGATGAGCAGCAGCGTGTCATCCTTAAATTTGGGACAGTTTTGGTGGGCAGCAGCGTGTCAGCAGCTTCACCTTAAATTTGGGACAGTTTTGATGGGCAGCAGCGTGTCAACCCTTAAATTTGGGACAGTTTGATGCGGCAGAAGCGTGTGAACCTTAAATTTGGACAGTTTGATGGGCAGCAGCGTGTCACCCTGTAAATTTTTTGGGACGTTCTGCTCGGCAGCAGCGTGTCAACCTTAAATTTGGGACAGTTTGATGGGCAGCAGCATGTCAACCTTAAATTTGGACAGTTTGATGGGCAGCAGCGTGTCAACCTTAAATTTGGGACAGTTGATGGGCAGCAGCATTGTCAACCTTAAATTTGGGACAGTTT
>ONZH01030884.1:0-20565 GCA_900303285.1 Rhinella marina | reverse complement strand
TAATATTGCTAATTGGCTCACATGCTCTTTCATTTATACGTTCCTTATGATATGCCAATAAACCCAACACTTTAGTATTCACAGCAGCATTAGTATGTGTGCCCAACAGCCTGACATTAAATGTCTACTAGGAGTGTTTCTGCTACATTGTCTGCTCACTTATATTAGCAGAGATACTCAGTTTGTGTAATGCTATTTATTAGGTTGCTACATTACTAGTGATGAGCGAGCATACTTGGCCGAACTCGGTGTTCGGCCGAGCATGATGGCGCTCCGGTCCACTCGGTGTTCGGCCAAACACCCGGTGTACTCGCCATGCTCGAGTCCCCTCCCCACAAGCTAATTAATTGCGTGCCATCTGAGCTACTGGCATTACACTGATTGGTTGGCCGGGAACGCGTCATCGGGTGCTATATAGCACCTGGTGAAGCCTTCCCGGCCAGTGTTAGTCAGGGAGAGCTACCGCAAGGAGGGACACATAGTGTAGGGACAGAAATGGTTAGGTAGGGATAGAATTTATTTTAAAAACAAATAAAAGCCCTTTTAAGGGCTATTGGAAGATTTGGGGCTTGCCTGGTTTAGTCCCATTGACTTACATTATGCTCGGGTGCTCGACCAAGCACTCGAGCACCCCCTAGTGCTCGGCCAGAGCACCCGAGCACCCAGGTGCTCGCTCAACACTATACATTACACTGCAGTGTAGGTATTGCATTGCTTTTAGGCAATGGATCAGATTTACCACACATCTGACCTCTGCAATTATGACAAAAGATTTAAAGGGGCATCGTTAAAGTCTCTAATTGCCAGTAAACCAAAACCAGCCAGGGAAACAGAAAAGCCATGCTGCAAATTCAGGATACTGAGATAAAAAAGGGGGTAGGTCCAAGAATCCACAATATACATATCCCACAATTCTGTTTCTATAAAAGAAAGCCCATATCATTTTTTTTTCTATAGAAAAGAGTGTAAAGGTGAAACATAGAACTGAAATGATGCCAAAATTGAAAAAAAGGAGCCATTTCCTATATTTATTACAGAGGGCTGCTATTTTTTTGCATCTTTTCTATAGTGGAGAAACATGGACTGGAGACATACACCCATCCCTACAGAGCCCTGATCTCAACATCATCAAGTTTGTTTAGAATAACATGAAAAGACAGAAGGATTTCAAAAAGGCTTACATCCACACAACTTGTGTGGTTAGTTCTCTAAGATGTTGGTGTGTTGCAGTGCTGGGGTCCTAGGTTCAAATCCAACCGAGGACAACATCTGCATGGAGTATGTATGTTCTCCCAGTGTTTGTGTGGGTTTCCTCCGGGTTCTCCAGTTTCTTCCCATACTCCAAAGACATACTGAGAGGGAACTTAGATTATGAGCCCCACAGTTGGATGCTAATGTCTGTAAAGCACTGTGGAATATAGTAGCACTATATAAGTGTGTAAGCCCACAGGGGGTGGGGGTGCAGCAAAAATAGAGAGAGTTTTTTTTCTCCATTCCCCTACTTTCCACAAATCAGGAGGGGAGAGGCTCGGGTGCTCTAAACAGGATTTGTTTTGTTTCAGCCCTTCTAGGACTTGCATTGCATCTGTTGTGTCTAAACCGGCATTGTGATGATGTAAGCCAGAACAAGCAGAGCTCAGCAGCAGAAGTTGTGTTGAAGGACCTGCAATGCCATCATATGATCAGTGCATGAGGAGGCAGAACTTAGCAGTGGAGAGGAGAAGTAATTGGAAATGACCTGCAATAGATTCAATGTAAAAATCTGAGAGCCAGGGATATAGTAACATAGTTTGTAAGGCCGAAAAAAGACATCTGTCCATCCAGTTCGGCCTGTTTTCCTACAAGTTGATCCAGAGGAAGGCAAAAAAAAACCCTGTGAGGTAGAAGCCAATTTTCCTCACTTTAGGGGGAAAAGTTCCTTCCCGACTCCAATCAGGCAATCAGAATAACTCCCTGGATCAACGACCCCTCTCTAGTAACTATAACCTGTAATACCCTCCAGAAATACATACAGGCCCTTCTTGAACTCTTTTAGTGAACTTACCATCATCAACTCCTCAGGCAGAGAGTTCCATAGTCTCACTGCTCTTACCGTAAAGAATCCTCTTCTATGTTTATGTACAAACCTTCTTTCCTCCAGACGCAGAGGATGTCCCCTCGTCACAGTCACAGTCCTCAGGATAAATAGATCATGGGAGAGATCTCTGTACTGACCCCTGATATATTTATACATAGTTATTAGATCTCCCCTCAGTCGTCTTTTTTCTAAAGTGAATAACCCTAATTTTGATAATCTTTCTGGGTACCACCCATTCCAGTTATTACTTTAGTTGCCCTCCTCTGAACCCTCTCCAGCTCTGCTATGTTTGCCTTGTTCACAGGAGCCCAGAACTGTACACAGTACTCCATGTGTGGTCTGACTAGTGATTTGTAAAGTGGCAGGACTATGTTCTCATCACGGGCATCTATGCCCCTTTTGATGCAACCCATTATCTTATTGGCCTTGGCAGCAGCTGTCTGGCACTGGCTTCTACAGCTTAGTTTACTGTTCACTAAAATTCCTAGGTCCTTTTCCATGTCAGAGTTACCCAGTGCTTTACCATTTAGTATGTACTGGTGACTTGCATTATTCCTTCCCATATGCATAACCTTACATTTGTCAGTGTTAAACCTCATCTGCCACTTTTCTGACCAAGCCTCCAGTCTATCCAGATCCTGCTGTAGCAGTTCACTATCCTCTTCTGTGTCAATTACTTTGCACAGTTTAGTGTCATCTACAAAAATTGATATTTTACTATGCAAACCTTCTACAATATCATTAATAAATATATTGAAGAGAATAGGACCCAATACAGACCCCTGTGGTACCCCACTAGTGACAGTGACCCAATCTGAGTATCTACCGTTAATAACCACCCTCTGTTTTCTATCACTGAGCCAGTGACTTACCCACATACAGACATTTTCTCCCAGGCCAAGCATTCTCATTTTGTATACTAACCTTTTATGTGGTACCGTGTCAAACGCTTTGGAGAAGTCCAAATATACGACATCCATTGAGTCGCCGTGGTCAAGTCTAGAACTTACCTCCTCATAGAAACTGATTAAATTGGTTTGACATGACCGATCTCTCATGAAGCCATGCTGATACGGAGTTATTTGCTTATTTTCATTGAGGTACTCCAAGATAGCATCTCTCAGAAAACCTTCAAACAGTTTACCCACAACAGAAGTTAAACTTACCGGCCTATAGTTTCCGGGCTCTGTTTTTGGACCCTTTTTGAATATTGGCACCACATTTGCTATGCGCCAATCCTGTGGAACACTCCCCGTCAGTATAGAGTCCTTAAATATCAGAAATAAGGGTCTGTCGATGACATTACTTAATTCTCTTAGGATACGGGGGTGTATGCAATCCGGTCCTGGTGATTTGTCTATTTTAATATTTTTAAGACGTTGCTGTACCTCTTCCTGGGTCAGAGAGGACACTTTTAAAGGGGAATTTACTTTTATACTCTGCATTTCATCTGACAGTTTATTTTCCTCAGTGAATACAGTGGAGAAAAAGTTATTTAGTAGCTTCGCTTTCTCCTCATCGCTCTCTGCAACTCCCCCCTCATTACTCTGTAAGGGGCCGACACCTTCAGGTTTATACTTTTTAGTATTTATATAATTGAAGAACATTTTAGGGTTAGTTTTACTCTCTTTGGCGATTAATCTCTCGATCTCTAGTTTGGCTGCTTTTATTTGTCTTTTACATATTCTATTTTTTTCCTTATAGTTTTTCAATGCTTCCTCGCTCTCCTCCTGTTTTAGTGATTTAAATGCTTTCTGTTTGTCATTTATTGCTTTCTTTACAGCTCTATTTATCCACATTGTTTTTTTCTTGTTCCTTAACCTTTTATTCCCATAAGGTATGTACCTCTCACAATTAGATATTAGGATGCTTTTAAAAATATCCCATTTTGTGGCTGTATTTTTATTTTTGAGGACTTTTTCCCAGTTAGTTAGGCCTATGGCCTCTCTTAGTTGGCTAAATTTAGCTTTTTTGAAGTTTGGTATTTTTGTTCCTCCCTGAAGAAACACTCTTTTGAATGACAGTTGAAATGTTATTATGTTATGGTCACTATTTCCCAGGTGTCCCCCAACCTGCACATCTGTTATTCTGTCAGGTCTATTGGTTAATACTAAGTCCAGTATGGCCGTCCCTCTAGTCGGGTCCTGAACCACTTGGGAAAGGTAATTGTCTTTGGTTATTGCCAAGAACCTGTTTCCTTTATGAGATATACAGGTTTCAGTTTCCCAGTCTATATCTGGGTAGTTGAAGTCCCCCATAATAACAACCTCATTATGATTTGCCGCCTCGTCTATATGCTTGGAGTTTTCTTCTTTTGACCTGGAGGGAGTGATGTAATTTATTTAGGACTAGTGATGAGCGAATCTATTCGCCGCTTCGTAGATTTGTATCGAATCTTGGAAATTTTCAGCTGTGAAGCAAATCCGAATTTCTTCGGATTCGCTTCATATTATCGTAAATCTTTGCAAAATGTAACACGCTAACGATACGTACGATACGTATGAAACGTACCAAACGTACGCATTCTGCGTGAGGCGGGCCAATGACGATATGTCCACGCAAGAGCAGAAAAGTGAAGATACGCCCCCCTCAGAACTGGAAAAAAACAACCCGGCCCACCAGGATTTAACTTTTTTGCATGTATAGGGAGTGAAGACTCCTCCCTCAGTAGTCCACCCTCCTCTGAAGTCTGAACCAGTTTAGACCAGCGCTGACATCAGAGTAAGAGGCAAGCATCATGGCTAAAAAACAGCTTCGCCCAAATTGGAATGAAATGTATTTTGTGGACGAGTTCCCTTTACCACCGCCCTCTCCAGATATCAGGGTGTCACAACTCTGCCAGAGAAACCCAGCTTCAGTTCCTGTGTCTTCCTTACCACCTGCTGAGGTTGCTGTTGCTGCGACTCGTGAGGCGTCTACTGTGGCTAGTGCGGCTGGAGCGTCTGCTGTGGCTTGTGCGGCTGGAGCGTCTGCTGTGGCTTGTGCGGAGGAGGCGGCTGGAGCGGCCCAGGATGAGATCCACCCCTTCCATACACTAGAACCCAATTGTTCCACCATCTGTGACGGCCCATGCACAGACACTCTGGGACTATAAAACCGCAGTGCAGGACTGGTTCATCTAGGTACCCGACCACCTTAGGCTAGGAGATCCTTTATTGGAATGAAGTGCTTTGGTTTTCCGTTGGGAGAGAATCTGGCTTCCTGTAGGATGACTAGGATGCAAAGGAGTATTTTGTGGGCCGCAGTTCGGTGAAACGGCCGTACCTGCCACAACATCGTCATAGCCTGTACGTGGGGGATCAGGTGGAGTGCACCCCCATGGCGTCCCTGAAAGGCCCATTTGCGACCGGGGTTACCCTCCTTTCAAAGCCTCTGGTGCCTACAACGGAACCAGGAGTGTGGCCGGATGAACCACCAGGTCCAGGACGCTTGCGCTGCCTGCAGGAGTTCCCAGATGGAGTCCTCCGGTTCAGGGAAAAGCCACAGCCTCAGCTTGAGCCTCTGATTCCTGGAGTGCCAGCACCACCACCACCACAGTCCTTACAGCTGTGTCAGCTGACCACGTTATCGTTCACCTTCCAATCCGCGGTGATCCACCAATACCAGCTGCTGTGGAAGATGAAGCCAGCAGCAGCCGGGGAAGCTGGGTCTTCTTCCCTGGATGCAACCTTTCCGGAACCGCTGCAGCCAGAAGTCCTTACCCCTGCTGTCCCGGCAGGAGGATCCTGAAAAGAGCAAATGGCTGCAGCATTCGCCAGCGTCACCTCCACCTGGACCCGGTCAAGTCCAACTTCAGGAAGAAGAGGGCACTGGAGTTCCACCATCGCAGCAAGCATGGCCTTCAAGAGGCAGGAGCTTCCTCTGATGAGCTTCAGCAGCAGCTCGAGCGAGGAGGACTTCACGTCCCTCATCTGAGGAACCCAACTACTGGCAGTGTCAAGGACACTGCAGGGGGACCTATGGGAGCGACACCATGGACTGCACCTGACGGGTGAGGTGCTAGTTGGCAGTTGTTTTTGTTTAGCTTGTGTTGCCCCCGTTTGACTCTCACCCAGATGGGCATGGCTGTCAGGACTCCCCCCATTCTGCAGAAAATTCCCTGTTGCGAAGAAGTGCGCCTATTTTCCTTTTACCATCTCAGGTTATTTGGGAGCCCCCTTTGAAAAAAGGGTTCTCTACTTGCTGCTATTCTCTATTAATCATGTGGATTACACGCCTTTTATGATTGCAAATGTGAAATTGATTGCACTAAAATGTTTGCATGCTTTGCATACATGTGTTTGCTGTATTTTAGCTACACTGTTTTTAATGGTTCAGCACTTTAGCCCATTGTGTGTATTCTTTTTCTGGTACTGCAATGTGTCCTATTATGCACTTATTGTATGGTGTTTTTAGTAAATTATTCACTTATTGATAGCTAGCAGCAGTGAACACCTTATTTTTCTAGTTCATATGGACTGCCTCTAAAGACTGTACGCTGCTGCCTATCCTCGTGTGTATGGCGCATTCGCGCGTCAATAGTACGCTAATGATTTGTACGCACTTTTGTGCGCTAATGCTTACGTATTGCATACTTTTAACTACGCTGACTGTACGTACATAATTTGGGCAGGAATGTTCGCAAAACAATTTTTTTTACTGTAGATTCGACTAATAAGTTCGTTTAAATATGAATCTTGTCAGAAATTCAGCAAATATTCGGCGAAGCAAATTTTGAATGATTCGCTCATGTCTACTTAGGACTATATGTTAGAAGGACTGAAGGGAGGGAAGTGATGATATTAACATGGGACTGTATATTGGAGGCAGTTGGAGGCAGTGATGTTATTTACATGGGACTGTATGTACGAGAGATGGTGGAGGGGAAGATGTTATTTACTTTAGATTGTATGTTGGAAGGGGTTGGAGGGAGTGATGTTATTTACATGTGACTGTATGATAGACGCACTGAAGGCAAAGAAGTGATATTATTTACATGGGACTGTATTTTGGAGGTGGTTGAAGGCAGGGGTTTGATATTATTTACATGGGATTGTATGTTGGGGGGCTGAAAGGAGGGGATCAATGTTATTTAGGCTATATATCCGTATATATCCATCCACATAAAAGGTGAAAAATGGCCATTTAAGTAACAGTCCTCACATGGCCATTTTCAAAACCAATTAAAATCTATGAAGTTAGGCACAAGGCCATTTTTTTTACTGGCCAAAAAATAGCAGCTGACAAAAAATATGATGGTGGAGATTTATCAAACGGGTATAAAATAGAACTGGCTTAGTTGCCCATAGCAACCAATCATATTCCACCTTTCATTTTCCAAAGGAGCTGTGAAAAATGAAAGGTGGAATATGATTGGTTGTTATGGGCAACTAAGCCAGTTCTACTTTACACCAGTATAATTATTGGGACTACTAAAGGTAGCATTCTAAATACTGGAGGCTTTATAGAAGTGCTTTATGGATCAGCTTTATTTCTACTGGGGGGTCTAAAGGGGATGCCTTATAGAGGGGCTTTATTATCACTTGGGGCTCTATAGGAGGCCTTATTACTTCTGAGTGCACTATAGGGGGCCTTATTTCTACTGGAGGCTCTGTGGGGCATTACTATTATTGAGCACAATATGGAGGGCTCTTCTACTAATGGAAGACACTCTTGAGACCATTAGGGGGCACTATTACTAATGAGGGCACTCGGGGGGGATTACTATTGGTGGAACTTTGACAAGCATTATTACTATGGGGGGAGATTGCACAATTATTTCTTCATTATAGTATTTGGGGGTATTAGGGAACACAGTGGGCACAATATTGGGGTTACAGCAGGAGAACAATGTTGGAGCGCCAGGTGGATGAGAATTATGAAAAGTGAGGTATCTAAGATGTCTGTGTTGCAAACTCTGCAGAAATAAGACATCGCTGAAAGAACTTATCATGGCGGTCTGGACCAAATGGAGATGAGGAAAGGTAATGTCTACATCAGAGGAGGCATCGTTATATTTAAGAAGTGTTTAGTGCTGAATTTCCCTTTATATTTAATTGCATTGTATGTAATGTCCATCTAAATATGCCCTTAGCAGTAGGCTGGAGGAGGTTGGATTGAGAATTTGGCACAGGAAGTAGGGGCCCCAATTTCAATTTTCCCCCAGGCAACAGAAAAGCTAGAATTGGCCATGGCTGCAGAGTTAACAAGGAGGAGATAGAAGATAATTTCTCCTCCCTCTCCACTGCACTGTGGTGTTAAGTGTTAAGCTGATTGGTGGAATAGCAGTAAGCGGGAACTACTGCTCCACCAATTAGCTCAGTCATACTTATTTACAGACACCAGCATCACAAAGGCGAAAGCAGGAGTCGCTGTGTGACGTGACACACTGTCAATGACATGCCATCTATGAGCAGACAGTTGTTTGGACTGCCAAAATAGGTTCCGAAATTACTATGTGCTGTATGCCTCTTAATAAATGATGTGCACCTAACGCCATTGGGCTTCTTAGTAGGAAATGTCAGCATTAGTATAATCTGCCCAAATTGTGTTTTGTAGATTTGTTGCAGTGTGGCTTTCAGTTTAGCCTGCATGCATTTGGGGATAGAGGACAGCCTAGGTAGCATTTGGACATCAGCTATCTAAATTGTATAGGCATCAATGGGGAAGAGGGGGTTGCACTAAAGTGCCTAGAGCACCATCAACTCTAAATATAGCCTAGATTATCCTAAGTAGATAAAGATAACAAAATCAAACAAATATCTCACTCTTTAGGCATGGTTTTGCAACCTTTTCCAGCCTTATGAGCATCAGTAAATCTTCTTTTGAGCTCCTCAGAAATCTCCTTTGTTTTTGAGCCACATGTGTTGTCAGGAAATGATTCTTAGGGCCCACCCTCTGTGTATATAGCACCTTAAGGGCCCTGTTTAATTAGAGGTCCATTATTGTCAGAGCTTGGGCCTACCGGAGAATCATCAGGTACTGTGGTGGGCCAATCCGACCATGTGTGTTGTGAAGATCAGACTTTGATAGATCTCTATTCTTTAAATAAAACAGGTCACCCACTCACACCTGATTGCCATTCCTAAAGGTTTACATATTTTTCCCACTCACAGACATGTTGCATTGGATCATTTTTCTCAATAAACAAATGACCAAGTCTAATATTTTTGACTTGTTTGTTTTATTTGGTTATCTTTATCTACGTTTAGAGCTTGTGTGAAAATCAGATGTAGCCTTAGGTTGAATTTATACAGAAATATAGAAAATTCTGAAGAGTTCACAAACTTCCAAGCACCACTGTAATATATACATAGCATATGAAAAATAGGAAGACAATCTGCAACACGGTTACATTGCTCCTTCTTTACTGTTGGTCTGATATCTGGTACACAGCAACAACAACATAAAATTAATGATCAGTCAAAGCAATGAGTCCAAAAGGATAAAGTAGCTGTCTTTAAGTGAATCCAATGATAGTACATCATCCCTGTCCCCTGTTTTCCCATGTTAGTTGTTTACGGGAATGAGAATCTCTTGAGAGAGTTAGTGTTATGCAGTGGATAGGGAGATAAAGCTGCCACACACTCATTTACATATGAGTAATCAGTGCATTTGTCAAGGAATGATTGATCAAAAGCTGTTAAGGGTTAACTCTGGGTTGTCAGCCTGCATCCCTCTAGTCTTGACCTTCCTCCTCGAGTGCAAAAAATAAATAAAATAAAATAAAAAATTCCGCGTTTTTCACTTGTCCATCAATTAGTGGAATATTTGGTGAATATTCAGATAACATTGTAGGTAATTATTCAAACCGGGATGGGAAATGAGAAATACTCCATGTGGAAGCAATGCAGCGATCCAGTGCAAATTATACATTTCTGTGTGATGTAAAAAAAGCACATAAAAGAGGTAAAAATAGACCATTAAAATGTCCATCTTGTCAACAGTTAAGATATATGTATATGCTATTGACTGGGCGAGTTCCTTGTTAACCATGAAATACTGCAGCATAAAATATATCACTTTGAAGCGATGGAAGAGATTTATTATTTATTAATTGAAATGCAATATTGAATATTTTGCAGCACATTTTTCAAAACAGAATCAATAAAACGTTCCGAGATGCTGGTATTTATTTTAATTATAATGTAAGGATGTCCTCAATGCCTGCTGCTTACATGGAAATGTGAAAATCTGCTGCATGCAAGAGTTGTGTTAAAATGTGTGAAATGTATACTGATGACCTGTTCATTGAATATTATTGTGTGATTAGTGGGGCCCCTACACCCAGGGCCCATACTAGTTATTAGTCCAAGAAAGCAGACAGTGTCTGGTTCTGCAAGGTAGCCTCATTTACTCAAGCTGTAGGATGGAACATATATCCCTCTGTCAGGTATCACATTGCTCTAGCAAGTGCCACATCTTATTGTTTCTGCTAATCAATGGCACTACATTGGTTGGACCCAAATCAGTCCTGCACTGACTGGCCCTCTAAGAACAAGCCATCATTGTGAAACATTAGAAAAAATCTTGAGGCTTGAGGGTTCCATTTGAAGCCAAAAACAGGTGGAATAGTAGATTCTATCTACCCTATTTGTTGAACCCACTTCTGGTTTTGTCTCCAAAAATTGCATCAGAAAACCCTGGACATGGAATCACAGCCCTAATCATTTTAATACTTGATGTACTCTGGTTTTCAGAGTATTTCAAAATAAGAGAGCCATCCCCATTGTGAGACAAAATCAGAGAGGTTCTTACTTAATGTACAAGGCTAGGTCACTTCTGACTTTACTGTGTTGACAAATTGTCACATACTGTATATATATAGAGAGAGAGGCTGGTAATGAGGTAATTAACATCCAGCTGAGGAGTTCAGGTAAAAATGGGCCGGCCTCCTCAATCAGGGCTCCCAGTCTGGGGAGGAATCAGGCCGTGTCAAGGCCTGTGGGAGCCAGGACTCTCTAACCCTGTGTAGGGTAAGCACTGAGTTGGGGGGCTGTGTGGTAGACCCAGATCCCGATAGAGAGGGAGAAATACTGTGTAGTCAGGGGCCAGACAGCTGAGGATTTGTGTTTATTTGTTTGGACTGCGGTAAAAGTGACAATAAAGCTGGACCCAAATCTGCAGTGTTGGAGTGGCTTCTTGAGGTGTGCCAGCTGTCTAAGCGGAGAAGACGGTGATTGTGGAGAGCTAAGTGACCCAGAGTTGTTATATATATATATATATAGAGAGAGAGAGAGAGAGAGAAAGAGAGAGTACATGACCTAGTTGCTGGACAGTAAAGAACCAGTACAGGAAAAGTATTAATGCTATGTTGGTGAACTTTTAAATCTCCCATGACTGCCAAGGGAGAAAGATGAATGGATAATTGACCTAAAGGCTACTCTTTAACATGCAGAACAGGCAAGTAGGCTAAAGTTATCTTAGTATGATCATATTAAAGGGGTTGTCCACTTTGATAATCCTTACTTATTAGAAAGGTACCTTCAGGGGATTAGCCATAGACCTTAGAAGGAAATCTCCCAGTGGGCTGATGCCTAGAAGGGCTTCCCAAGCCCTCCTCACGGCTACCAGCCAGTTTCATAATGAAATGATTCTCTCTTATGCACCTGACCAGCAGTTGCAAGTTCCCTCCTGAATTCAACTGTATCTGCTTCCTAAGGACAGTGCTACAGTTGAATACTGTGAAGCACATGGCAGTATATACTGTGCTGCACTGTGGTATTTGGTTCCGCTGGGGCGGTATATTGCCCTTCACTATGGTATTGCTGGAGCTGCCTAATTCTGTTGTCCCTGCCTACATATGTTGGCCCTGCCTAATTATGTTGTCCCATATTCTGTCAATTTGGAGCCACCTGCAACACGGGTAAACAAACCTTTTTTTCCAGGGCCACTTTTAGTTCCCAGTCTAACCCTAGGTACCTTGCAAATAAGCACATTATGAAGTGGCCATATGTTTGTCCACCCCTTCCTCCAGTGATCAACAGTACCTGGCAGTAAATGTTCAATTTTTCTGCAGCTCCACCACAGGGAAAGTTAAGCATTACACATTGTCCATTCAAATGAGTGGACTGGTGTGGACTGTCTGTGTATTGACACATGGGAGAGGTCCTCCAGAGAGTGAGAAGTTACAATGATCCCTCAAGTTGCAATATTAATTGGTTCCAGGATGACCATTGTATGTTGAAACCATTGTAACTAGAGTAATTGGTTCCAAAGCCCCAAAATGTCCACCAATATAAAAAAAATTGAAGATTTAAGGAAAAAAGCAGATAAATAAGACAGATAAATCAGCAAGTAATACATCTGTTTTACCAGAGAAGTGGCCTTGATTAGCTGGATCTGAGTCTGAGACATTGTATGTTGAGCCTGGTTTAAACTTACGATGGGTCAGAAAAGACCATTGTATATTGAAAATATTGTATCCTGAGGCCATTGTATCTTAAGGGATTATTGTATTTGAAACCTCTCTCCATACTAAGCAAGAGGTGAGGATCCTGAATAGAGCATATCCCTCTATTTAAGGGAATAGGGGAGATATATCAAGACTGGTGGATCTCCCTGCACTGGCATGAGATGCACCTTGATTTGTTAACAAATCAGGCTCTGTCATGCTCCAGAAAGTGAAGTCTACTTTCTGGCGAAAGTTATAGTAAATGTGGCGACTATACAAAGCCACACCCCTTCAGCTAAGCCACGCCCTTTTTCTTGGCACTTCATAAAAGTGCAGAGAAGCTCAAAAAATCGTAAATCAAGGTGCACAGGTACTTGTGCTCCTTAATGTGCAACTTTTTTACGCCACAATTGTGGCATCAGAAAGTGGCCTATTGCTTAAATCAAGTTTTTATGTTAAACATATTTTATTCAGAATTTTCAGTGAGTTTTTTTTTTATGTCACTATCTATAATAAAAAAAGTGTAAGTAATCCTGCAATTTTCACTTAGCCACTAGATCTATTAAAAGGTCCTGATTTCCTGTGCTGTATAGGCAGCTTTCTGTTGGCTGTTATCATTACCACCACAGGCAGAATTACAATGACAGGTAACATAGTAACATAGTTTATAAGGCCGAAAAATAACATCTGTCCATCCAGTTCGGTCTGTTATCCTGCAAGTTGATCCAGAGGAAGGTAAAAAAAAAACCCTGTGAGGTAGAAGCCAATTTTCCTCCCGACTCCAATCAGGCAATCAGAATTACTCCCAGGATCAACAACCCATCTCTAGAAACTATAACCTGTAATATTATTACCCTCCAGAAATACATCCTTGAACTCTTTTAGTGAACTTACCATCACCACCTCCTCAGGCAGAGAGTTCCACAGTCTCACTGCTCTTACCATAAAGAATCCATTTCTATGTTTGTGTACAAACGTTCTTTCCTCCAGACACAGAGGATGTCCCCTCGTCACAGTAACAGTCCTGGGGATAAATAGATCATGGGAGAGATCTCTGTACTGACCCATGATATATTTATACATAGTTATTAGATCACCCGTCAGTCGTCTTTTTTCTAAAGTGAATAACCCTAATTTTGAAAATCTTTCTGGGTACTGTAGTCCACCCATTCCAGTTATTAGTTTAGTTTCCCTCCTTTGAACCCTCTCCAGCTCTGCTATGTCTGCCTTGTTCACAGGAGCCCAGAACTGTA
This sequence comes from Rhinella marina, assembly GCA_900303285.1. NCBI lineage: Eukaryota > Metazoa > Chordata > Amphibia > Anura > Bufonidae > Rhinella > Rhinella marina. Next base: position 6,863 of record ONZH01030884.1, on the reverse strand, counting down.
CACAGTACTCCATGTGTGGTCTGACTAGTGATTTGTAAAGTGGCAGGACTATGTTATCATCACAGGAATCTATGCCCCTTTTGATGCAACCCATTATCTTATTGGCCTTGGAAGCAGTTGTCTGACACTGGTTTCTACAGCTTAGTTTGCTGTTCACTAAAATTCCTAGTTCCTTTTTCATGTCAGTGTTACCCAGTGTTTTACCATTTAGTATGTACTGGTGACTTGCATTATTCCTTCCTATGTGCATAACCTTACATTTGTCAGTGTTAAACCTCATCTGCCACTTCTCTGCCCAAGCCTCCAGTCTATCCAGATCCATCTGTAGCAGTGTATTGTCCTCTTTTGTGTTAATTACTTTACACAGTTTAGTGTCATCTTCAAAAATTGATATTTTAGTGTGCAAGCCTTCTACTAGATCATTAATAAATATATTGAAGAGAATAAGGCCCAATACTGACCCCTTTGGTACCCCACTAGTGACAGTGACCCAATCTGAGTATGTGCAGTTAATAACCACCCTCTGTTTTCTATCACTGAGCCAGTTACTTACCCACATACAGACATTCTCTCCCAGTCCTAGCATTCTCATTTTATATACTAACCTTTTATGCGGCACAGTGTCAAATGCTTTGGAGAAGTCCAGATATACAACATTGATTGATTCGCCGTGGTCAAGTCTAGAACTTACCTCCTCATAGAAACTGATTAAATTAGTTTGACATGACCGATCCCTCATGAATCCAGGCTGATATGGCGTTATTTGCTTATTTTTATTGAGGTACTCCAAGATAGCATCTTTTAGAAAACATTCAGTTTACCCACGACAGATGTTAAACTTACCGGCCTATAGTTTCCAGGCTCTTTTTTTGGACCCCTTTTTAAGTATATTGACACCACATTTGCTATGCGCCAATCCTGTGGAACACTCCCTGTCAGTATAGAGTCCTTAAATATCAGAAATAAGGGTCTGGCTATGACATTACTTAATTTTCTTTGGATACGGGGATGTATGCAATCCGGTCCTGGCGATTTGTCTATTTTAATATTTTTAAGACGTTGCTGTACCTCTTCCTGGGTCAGAGAGGACACTTTTAAAGGGGAATTTACTTTTATACTCTGCATTTCATCTGACAGTTTATTTTCCTCAGTGAATACAGTGGAGAAAAAAATATTTAATAGCTTTGCTTTCTCCTCATCACTCTCTACAACTCCCCGCTCATTACTCTGTAAGGGGCCGACACCTTCAGATTTATACTTTTTAGTATTTATATAATTGAAGAACATTTTAGGGTTAGTTTTACTCTCTTTGGCGATTAATCTCTCGGTCTGCTTTTGGCTGCTTTTATTTGTCTTTCACATATTCTATTTTTTTCCTTATAGTTTTTCAATGCTTCCTCGCTCTCCTCCTGTTTTAGTGATTTAAATGCTTTCGTTTTGTCATTTATTGCTTTCTTTACAGTTCTATTTATCCACATTGTTTTTTTTCTTGTTTCTTAACCTTTTATTCCCATAAGGTATGTACCTCCCACAATTAGATATTAGGATGCTTTTTAAAATATCCCATTTTGTGGCTGTATTTTTATTTTTGAGAATTTTGTCCCAGTTAGTTTGGCTTATGGCCTCTCTTAGTTTGCTAAATTTTGATTTTTTGAAGTTTGGTATTTTTGTTCCTCCCTGAAGAAATACTCTTTTGAATGACAATTTGAAGGTTATTATATTATGGTCACTATTTCCCAGGTGTCCCCCAACCTGCACATCTGTTGTTGTCTCAGGTCTATTGGTTAATACTAAGTCCAGTATGGCCGTCCCTCTAGTCGGGTCCTGAACCAGTTGGGAAAGATAATTGCCTTTGGTTATTTCCAAGAACCTGGTTCCTTTATGAGACATACAGGTTTCAGTTTCCCAGTCTATATCTGGGTAGTTGAAGTCCCCCATAATAACGACCTCATTAAAATTTGCCGCCTCATCTATTTCATTAAGTAGATTTTCTGTTGACTCTGGTATATTAGGTGGTTTAACTCCTATTAGTATTCTATTATTGTTTTTGACTCCATTTATTTCTACCCACAGTGACTCCACATCTTCATGTCCCTCACGTATATCTTCCCGGAGTGAGGGCTTTAGACAGGACTTTACATAAAGGCAGACCCCACCACCTCTCCGGTTTTGCCGATCCTTTCTAAACAGACTGTAACCCTGTACGTTAACTGCCCAGTCATAGCCATCATCCAGCCATGTCTCAGTTATTCCCACTATGTCATAGTCCTCCTCACACATCACTAATTCCAGTTCACCAGTTTTATTAGTTAGGCTTCTGGCATTAGTGTACATACAATTTAGAGGTCTGTGTATATTTTTTACGCCACTTTTTAAATTACTATTACATTTAAAGTTAATATCTGGGGTTTTTATGTTACTTTGGTTGATGTTTTTCCCAGTCTTCTCCCTACTTTCCTCACTAACCCCAGCCCCCACTAACCCCCCACTGTCCCCTTCTATGTCCCACTCTCTATCTACACTTTCTACCCCCTTATTAGTATGAACCCCACCCTCCCCCCAGATCCTAGTTGAAAAGCTCCTCTAGCCGTCTAACCATTTTTCCCCCAGGGCAGTTGTACCCTCCCCATTAAGGTGCAGCTCTTCCCTACTGTAGAGTCTGTAGCCAACAGAGAAGTCGGCCCAGTTCTCCATGAACCCAAACGTTTCCTTCCTGCACCAGCTTCTAAGCCACTCCCTAAGCTCTCGTTGTCTCTCTAGTGGCGCTCGCGGCGCTGGTAGTATTTCTGAAAACACTACCTTGGAGGTCCTGGACTTGAGCTTCTCTCCTAGTTCCCTAAAATCATTTTTAAGGACACCTCTATATACAGGTGCATGTCGATAAAGTAGAATATAATTGAAAAATTAATTTATTTCAATTCAGAAAATGAAATTCATATTATATAGAATGATTACACACAGAGTGATCTATTTCAAGTGTTTATTTGTTTTAAAGTTGATGAGTATGGCTTACAGATAATGAAAACCCAAAAGTCAGTATCTCAGAAATTTAGATTATATTAGGCCAATTAAAAAATGTTTTTTTTATACAGAAATATTGGCCTCCTAAAAAGTATGTACAGTATGTGCACTAAGGGGGTCACTTATTAAGACCGGCGTTTTAGATGCCAGTCTTAATAAAGCCCCATAGCTGGCGGTGGATCGCCAAAGTTATGAAGAGGCCCCTTCCAGCCAGTCCCCTTCCACACCCACTTTTTAAGACCTGACGTGAGCGGGGAGAAGTCACAGATTGCAGTGCAACTACCTGTTGCGCCGCAGTCTGTGTCTGAACTACGCCTAATACAGGCGTATTTCAGGTTAATGAATGACCCCCTTAATACTTGGTCGGGACGTCTTTTGCATGAATAACTACATCAATGCTGCATGCATGGAGGAGATTAGCTTGTGACACTGCTGAGTTGTTATGAAAGCTCTGATAGCAGCCTTCAGCTCATCTGCATTGGGTCTGGGGTCTATTATCTTCCTCTTGACAATACCCTATATACTTTTTATGGTGTTTAGGTCAGGCTAGTTTGCTGGCCAATCAAGCACACTGATACTGTGGTTATTAAACCAGGTATTGGCACTTTTGGCAGTGTGGACAGGTGCCAAGTCCTGCTGGAAAATCAAATCAGCATCTCCATAAAGCTCGTCAGTTGAGAGTAGCATGAAATGCTCTAATATTTCCAGGTAGATGGCTGCACTGACTTTAGACTTGATATAACACAGTGGACCAACATCAGGGGGTGACATGGCTCCCCAAACCATCACTGACTTCAAACTGGACCTCAAGCAACTTGGATTGTGTTCCTATCCACCCTTCCTCCAGACTCTGGGACAAAAGGAAATGCAAAATTTACTTTCATCTGAAAACAGGACCTTGTACCACTGAGCAACAGTCCAGTCTTTTTTCTCCTTAGCTCAGGTAAGATGCTTCTGACAATGTCTCTGGGTCATGAGTGACTTGACACAAGGAATGTGACAGTTGTAGCCCATGTCCTGGATACATATGTATGTGGTGGCTATTGACTCACTGACTCCAGCCCTAGTCCACTCCTTGTGAATCTCCCCAAATTCTTGAATGGCCTTTTCTTGGCAATCTTTTCAAGGCTATGGTTATCCATGTTGCTTGTGTTCCTTTTTCTAACACACTTTTTCTTTCTACTCAACTTTCCATTAATACAGCCAGCTTCTTTAGCAATGACCTTTGTGTACCTAGCTAGACTCTCAGTTTTGCCACTTGCCACCTGCCCTGTCCTTGGAATTACCATCTGGATTATGCATGTACTCAATCTTTCCCCATCTTGAAATTGTTATATAAAATAGACATGTACTCAGCCTTCCCTGACCTTGGACCGTATTTAGACTATGCCTTTTGCATGTTACCTTTATGATTTGCACTTGTATTTCTGACTAGAGATGAGCGAGTAGTGAAATATTCGAAAGTTCGAAATTCGATTCGAATAGACTGCGAAATTCGACTATTCGACCGGATATCGAATCCCATTAAAGTCTATGGGGAAAAAATGCTCGCCACTTGGAAATCTCAATTCGACCACTTGGAGGTCACCAAGTCCACCCTGGAACCTCAGAAAAGGATGCCAACACTGCTGGAATGCAACTGGGACAGCAGGGGAAGCATGTCTGGGTGCATATAACGCGCCCAAGTCGCACTATTACGCCACTATCACAGCCTCTCAACAATACACTCCAAACACAATCTAACCTCTCTGTAAAGTGAGACCATACAAGGAAACCTTCTTTCCTCAACATTGCCATGGACCCCAAGCCAAACTAGACAAAAAAGAAGATAAAATTCTGCACCCCTTAAAATCACGTTGCCTATGACAACCACAGATGGCATAGGCAAGGGGGAAAGCAAATAGACCCCATCCCTAATTGTCATTGTGTGTGTGTGTGAGATGTGGTCAGACATGTCTCTTTAAAATGTAAAAACAACTCAAACACATGCAGAAGCCTTAAAATGCCCAAATTGTTGGCGCTTGAGATGTCAGTGACCCGACCTGGCCCAGTGTCATGTCTAGCAGGTAAAGGCAGTGGGGATGTTGAGGGATGCGTAGGACCGCAAAAGGCAGGAAGAGGCCGTGGGCTGGTCAGAGGCTCATGGAAAATTTTGTGGCGGCCCAAGAGGTGACACCTCTTAAAAATTATGTGGAGGCCCAAGAGGTGAGACCTCTTAAAAATTATGTGGAGGCCCAAGAGGTGAGACCTGTTAAACCATTTTGTGGAGGCCCAAGAGGTGAGACGTATTAAAAATTATGTGGAGGCCCAAGAGGGGAGACCCATTAAAAATTATGTGGAGGCCCAAGAGGGAGACCTGTTAAAGATTTGTGGAGGCCCAAGAGGTGAGACGTATTAAAAATTATGTGGAGGCCCAAGAGGGGAGACCTGTAAAGATTTTGTGGAGGCCCAAGAGTGAGACGTATTAAAAATTATGTGGAGGCCCAAGAGGTGAGACCTGTTAAAGATTTTGTGGAGGCCCAAGAGGTGAGACGTATTAAAAATTATGTGGAGGCCCAAGAGGTGAGACCTCTTAAAAATTATGTGGAGGCCCAAGAGGGGAGACCCGATTAAAAATTATGTGGAGGCCCAAGAGGTGACACCTCTTAAAATTATGTGGGAGGCCCAAGAGGTGAGACCTCTTAAACATTTTGTGGAGGCCCAAGAGATGAGACCTCTTAAAAATTATGTGGAGGCCCAAGAGGTGAGACCTCTTAAAAATTATGTGGAGGCCCAAGAGGTGAGACCTGTTAAAACATTTTGTGGAGGCCCAAGAGGTGAGACGTATTAAAAATTATGTGGAGGCCCAAGAGGGGAGACCTGTTAAAGATTTTGTGGAGGCCCAAGAGGTGAGACGTATTAAAAATTATGTGGAGGCCCAAGAGGGGAGACCTGTTAAAGATTTTGTGGAGGCCCAAGAGGTGAGACGTATTAAAAATTATGTGGAGGCCCAAGAGGTGAGACCTCTTAAAAATTATGTGTAGGCCCAAGAGGTGAGACCTGTTAAAGATTTTGTGGAGGCCCAAGAGGCCCAATTTTTCTGATTTACGGACCAATTCTACGGCGGTTAAGGAGGAGGAGGAGGAGGTGGAGGAGGAAATGGCACTTCATACACATGGCACTTCACTTTTGGCTGCTTTCCACTGTTGGAGAAGCAAAGTCCGGGTCAATCCACTTGCTGTTCATTTTGATTAGCGTCAGCCTGTCGGCACTGTCGGTTGACAGGCGGCTGCGCTTATCGGTGATAATGCCCCCGGCTGCGCTGAACACCCTTTCTGATAGCACGCTGGCGGCAGGGCAGGCAAGCACCTCCAAGGCGTACAGGGACAGTTCCAGCCACGTGTCCAACTTGGATTGCGAAGACCCAGTACAGTTTGTTCTCCACTATCCGGACAACACGTGTGTCCCGGGAAAAGCAGCCCAGCATGAAGTCAGCCATGTGTGCCAGACTCTGAATAGGTATGACGTCACTGCCCCCACCAGAAGGATCACTTGCCATTTCCTCCTCTTCCTCTTCCGCCTCCTCTCCGCCCCATCCGCGCTGAACCAATGGGACGCGCACAGCCTGAATGCTACCCTCGCCGCCAGCATCCTCCTCCTCTTCCACAGCCACCTCCACGTCGTCCTCCTCCTCCTCATCCTCCTCCTCCTGCAACTGCCACCGTGAAGCAGACAAAAGTGTGGTCTGACTGTGTAGCTCCGTTGCGTCTCCTCCTGCCCCCGTCTCCTCTGTGTGCAATGCGTTCTCCCTTATTGCGATGAGGGATTCTTTAAGGACGCATAGGAGCGGGATGGTTACGCTC
>ONZH01030882.1:0-16284 GCA_900303285.1 Rhinella marina | reverse complement strand
TAATTGTTATTATAGGAAACTTCCTAGATGGAAGTCCCTATTGAGGCCCCTGGGTTCCAAGCTCTGTAGTTTCGTGGATCCAATAGGCTTCTCGTTGCTGTAATAGACGGGTGATGTCCCCTCCTCTCCTCGGTGACATGACCTGTTCTATCACTTGGAAACGCAATTGCGAGATGTTGTGGCCCTTTTTAACAAAAGTTGTGCTGGGATGGGAAAAGTGGTGTTGAGGCAGCGTACTGTTTGATTTGTGTTTACAAATCCTGTCCCTAATTGATTGTGTAGTTTCCCCTACGTAAAAATAAGTCCACAGGGACATTTGATAATGTATATCACATTTTGGGACTCACATGTATAGAACCCATTGATTTGGTATGATTTGCATTGTGTGGGTGGTGGAATTGTTTCCCTTAATTACATTGGGAACATTGCATACAATGGAGACATGGGAAGGTGCCCTTTCTTTGTGTTTTAAGGAAGGCTTGCGTGGGTATTTTCTTCTCAGAGCCGATATCTGCCCGTACCAATTTATCTTTAAGGCCGAAAACGTTTACGTTTTGTGTACTGCAAAGTATACTGCAATAAGCTGTTTCTGGAAAGCAATAAAAATTTACAAGATTTAAGCAACTTTTGAAGCACAGGAATCTTTTTTTCACTTATATACTGGGCGTGGGAGCCATTTCCTGTAACGCTTCCATCACTACTGGAGACGTGACCTAACTTGCTCTTATTGATACTTCCTTTTTGGGCACATCCTCCAGCGATGTCAACTTTCACGTACAACGAACAAGAAAGAGAGCAGATCTTGTCCAAGGTGACAACCCCTCGAGATTTCCTGCAGATCCCAAACTCGGAAGTCAGAGGCAAAGACCTGGAGAAAGAATCCCGCCGATTAATTAACTACCAGTTGCATAGCGCAACACTGGTGGAATACATTAAAGAGCATCGTATCCCTAGAGGATTACGGATGACAACAAGACCCACTCTGTTTAAAGACGACACAGAATACTGTTCCCAATTCACGCGCATTCTCAACAAATGCTCCTTGGATATCATGACCCTGACCATCTCCTTTCTCGAGAAGAGTATTGCAGAAATTCAAGAACAGATCAACACTGCAGAGACGCAACTTCAAGCGACCCTACCAGCATCAGAACATAATGCCTTTAAGGAGAAGCTGACCAGAACCCTGGCAATTCACAGAAAAGAAGTGGAGAACCAGAAGAGGAGCAAACTCCAAAGAGATGCTGATGATTATCGCACTAACAGAATATACAAATGGCAATACACACGTCCCAGCGCCAGGATTTCCAAAGGGATTACGCCTCCTCATCTGAATCATCATACTCCAGTCATGATGGAGAGGGCCCCCGCAGACAACCAAACTCCGCAAGCTCTTCCTTTTTGGGACAACGTACAAATAGAGGCCGGAGAACCAGAGAACGACTGAACAGACCTCCACGAGATAACTCCCAGATTAGGATGACAAGATCACAGGTAAGAGACCCACAATCCATAGTCATTAACATCTCTTCTACTACCCTAACCTCCAAACAGATACTTATACTCGAGAGGGGTCTCTCTTTCTGTCCATCGTATAAGTTCAATACATTCCAGACTGAGTTAGACTTACAGAGGTTCTTCCGGAATTTACGCTTAAAGGTACATTTCGGAACCATGGAATCCGTTACTCCACCTACCAAGCTGGATACCAGATCCCAAGCCTTAATTACAACCAGGCAGTTTGGATTAAAATCCAGGAGTACTTTTATGCCCCCAAAAACTCAACATCCAGTAGAAACCTACATATCACTGGTTGTTAGGGACATTACTAACCTAAGGAAGGACATTGAAAGAAAGAACCTCAGCTGTGAATCCAACATGACACTGGATGAACAGGAGGCCCTAAAAACCCTATCTAACAACAAGGACATCACCATCAAACCGGCCGATAAAGGTGGGGCTTTGGTTGTCATGGATAAGAAGGACTACTTGGAAGAAATCCATAGACAACTGGGTGATACCAAAGTTTATGGACTACTTCCCAATGACCCAACATCTAGAATCGCGAATAGAATCACCATGACCCTTAAACCATACTTAGACAAGGGTACCATAGATCAAGAAACTTTTAAATTCCTCCAAAAAGAACACCCTATAATACCAGTACTCTACATCCTTCCCAAAGTACATAAAAGACTGGAAAAGCCACCTGGACGCCCTAGTCGTATCCTCCTCTGACTCAATCTTTTCTCCCATTTCTATTTTTCTCGAAAAAATTCTTACACCGATTATCAAAACAACTGACTCCTTCCTGCTAGACACCACAGCGTTCCTAAGTATCGTCAGAAACATTGGCCAGGTCCCACACTCCTCACTTCTGGTTACCTTCAACGTGGTTAGTCTCTACACATCCATCACACACACTGAGGGCCTTTACGCCATTAATAAAATACTACAGAAGTCTAGGATCAACCATGAAGTAATAAATCTCTACTTGGACATGCTACATTTAGTTTTAACTGAGAATTACTTCATGTTTCAGGACCACTTCTATGTACAGAGACAAGGGACCGCAATGGGGGCCCACATGGCGCCCCCTTATGCAAATGGATACATGGCCATTTTTGAGGAGGAACATATCTACACCTGTCCTCTCTTCCAACAGCACGTCAAAGTGTGGAAGAGATATATTGACGATATTTTCTGTATCTGGACAGGCAGTAAGGAATCCCTAGACATCTTCACAGCTCACCTCAACTCCAAACGAACAGAGCTGCAGTTCACACTACATAGTAGCACCACCTCTATAAGTTTCCTAGACACCCTAGTACAAAAAGACGGGACAGGCAAACTGACAACTGACCTATATGTAAAACCCACTGACCGTAATAGTCTCCTGCACTATTCGAGCTTTCACCCTCCTAGTGTGAAGAAGTCCCTGCCACGCTCCCAATTTGATAGGATTTCACGCATAGTGGACAGGGACTCCATTAAGAAAATTAGACTACAAGAAATGTCAGAACGCTTCCAAAACAGAGGATACCCCGACACAATCATTCACCAGGGACTCCATAGGAAACCCAATTTCAACAAAATACAAGGTCCAAGGATACCTTTTGTTCACACCTACCATCCATTTGCCAGAAAAGTCCATCACATCCTACAAAGACATTGGCCACTTCTACATAGAGCGTACCCGAACATATCAGAATTTTCCGACCAAATCTTACCATGTAATAGACGCCCAAAAAACCTTAAAGATAAATTGGTACGGGCAGATATCGGCTCTGAGAAGAAAATACCCACGCAAGCCTTCCTTAAAACACAAAGAAAGGGCACCTTCCCATGTCTCCATTGTATGCAATGTTCCCATGTAATTAAGGGAAACAATTTCCACCACCCACACAATGGCAAATCATACCAAATCAATGGGTTCTATACATGTGAGTCCCAAAATGTGATATACATTATCAAATGTCCCTGTGGACTTATTTACGTAGGGGAAACTACACAATCAATTAGGGACAGGATTTGTAAACACAAATCAACAGTACGCTGCCTCAACACCACTTTTCCCATCCCAGCACACTTTGTTAAAAAGGGCCACAACATCTCGCAATTGCGTTTCCAAGTGATAGAACAGGTCATGTCACCGAGGAGAGGAGGGGACATCACCCGTCTATTACAGCAACGAGAAGCCTATTGGATCCACGAACTACAGAGCTTGGAACCCAGGGGCCTCAATAGGGACTTCCATCTAGGAAGTTTCCTATAATAACAATTATACTTATGAATTTCTCGTAACTCTATTATATGAATATGATGTGTAACCAGTTATGGATTCTAAACTATGACTTTCTATTGCAGACCCACTACTAGAACTCCCGGGATTCCATTTCAGCTTCTACTGGCACCAGTGCCAGGGTTCCACCTATGCTTCATGCCTTATACATTACACACTTACGCACCCTCTTGCGGCATGCGCATCCACACACATCATATCCATTCTTCCAGCCTCTACACTACATACGCAACCTGACTCCACCCTTATCTACCGCCCCTCAACCAACCTCTATACCCTCACCACAGGCATATGCCCGAGAATCCACACGGAGCAATTCACATACTGCGCATGCGCAGCCGCGCATGGCTGACGAAGCGGCCATCTTCTGATGCGTTCCACTGGCCCTTCCTCCCAGGTAACTTGCGTTCCACACGCCGCTCCTCCTCCCACCCCGCGCTTTCTCACATCCGGCACGCAGGCTATTTACAGCCCACGCCACTGATGCACGTTACAGCGCCATCAAGACAGGCTTGTTTGCCACTGCTACATCGCGCTGCAGCCGCCTATACTTTAGGACACTGAGATCCCGCATTACAGCTCCAAACAGGTTGGTAACCACATACCCAGGCGTCTTCAGCATCCCCTTCTTTACACTTTGACATCTAGCATATGTGATTCCGGATACTGTTACTTGGGACCTATACAGTCCTTACCAGACTTTTCCATAACATTGTCATATCTTCAATGTATGTACCATGAAATAACTGTGATCTCCTTTACCCTTGAATTGTTTATGCACTTGTCAGCACTATGTCTTCTATGCCTGTTATATCCACTGTAACATTGCCCTTGGCATACTGCTCTCTATGCTAATATACTGTAGACATCAATTTATTATTTCTGTTGCCACAACTATGTATTGATTATCCTTTCTGTGACTCCACAGCACATTGATAAAGGCCACAGGCCGAAAACGTTTACGTTTTGTGTACTGCAAAGTATACTGCAATAAGCTGTTTCTGGAAAGCAATAAAAATTTACAAGATTTAAGCAACTTTTGAAGCACAGGAATCTTTTTTTCACTTATGAACAAGAACCTGGACTGCCGTAGACTGGATACTTATTGTCTTTTATGACAAAAGCATGTTCTGTGTGGGATTCCAAGACAATTAGGTTCTAATATGGAGGCCTGATGATGAGTGCTGAAATCCTGCCTTTTCTATGGAGCAACACACTTCCCCAACTGCAAGTGTGATGATCGGGGGAAGCCATCGTATATGACGTTCGGTCATCCCTAGTAGTGATACAAGAGACACTAACAGCTCAGCAGTGTGTGCAGGACATCCTGCCGCCATATGTGTCCTCTGACGGCAGGGATCCTAACTGGCATTATTTAGAAGGATAATGCTCGCCTGCACACAGTAAAGGTTTCCCAGGAATGTCTCCTCCAGATTACAACACTTCTTTGACTGCTTGGTCACCAGATTAATCACCAATCCAGCATTTGTGGAACCAGCTGGGAGTACAGCTTCACCAGTCTATGAGTGTGCAGAATCTTCAGGCCCACCTGTAACAGCTGTAGGAAAAATGTTCCACAGGATACCATACAGAACCTGTATGCCTCCATTGTCAACCATATCTGACCTTATATCCAGGATAGATCTTATCATGTACCCAGGCTAGAGGCCATATCTCATCTTGTGTCCAGGCTAGAGGAAACATCATATTATGTACCCAGGCTAGAGGAGGGAAACTAAGTCTTGCAGCCTCCTTTCCATTGTATAGTTTTCCCCAATAAACTTCTATCCTTTCCCTCTATTACTGTAATTAGAGATGAGCAAATCGACTTTGGATGGTACATCAGAAGTTGATTCGCTAGAAACTTTGTTCTAATATTGTATGGAGTATGTAATATGTATTGTATGTATGGAGTATGCAGTACAGTATTAGATTTTCTTCTATTACTTTGCGAAGTCCTGCAAGAATTTATGTAATAATATTGGGAATTAAATTTTACTGTAAAACTTCTTGGAACCGAACTCAGGTTTGGTTCCAAGGTACCACTCGGAACCGAATCCGAGTTTGGTTCCAAGGTTTTTTTTACAGTTATAATTATTTTCCACAGTTATTATACTAAGTATGTTACTGAGAAAAATAAACTGTTAGATGAAATGCAGAATGTAAAAGTAAATTCCCCATTAAAAGAGCCCTGTCTGACCCAGGAAGAAGTACAGCAATGTCTGAAAAGGATTTAAATAGACAAATCACGAAGTCCAGATGGCATACACCCCCGTATCCTAAGAGAATTAAGTAATGTCATAGCCAGACCCTTATTTATGATATTTAAGGACTCTATACTTACAGGGAGTGATCCACAGGATTGACGCGTAGCAAATGTGGTGCCAATATTCAAAAAGGGTCCAAAAACAGAGTCCGGAAACTATAGGCCGGTAGAATCAACATTTGTTGTTGGTAAACTGTTTGAAGGTTTTCTAAGAGATGCTATCTTGGAGTACCTAAATGAAAATAAGCAAATAACTCCATATCAGCATGGCTTCATGAGGGATCGGTCATGTCAAACCAATGTAATCATTTTCTATGAGGAGGTAAGTTCTAGACTTGACCGCGGCAAATCAATAGATGTCGTATATCTGGACTTCTCCAAAGCATTTGACACGGTACCACATAAAAGGTTAGTATATAAAATGAGAATTCTTTGACTGGGAGAAAATGTCTGTATGTGGGTAAGTAACTGGCTCAGTGATAGAAAACAGAGGGTGGTTATTAATGGTACATATTCAGATTGGGTCACTGTCACTAGTGGGGTACCACAGGGCTCAGTATTGGGCCCTATTCTCTTCAATATATTTATTAATGATCAGGTACAATAAAATATCAATTTTTGCAGATGACACTAAACTGTGTAAAGTAATTAACACAGAAGAGGAGAGTACATTGCTACAGAGGTTTCTTTATAGACTGGAGACTTGGGCAGAGAAGTGGCAGATGAGGTTTAACACTGACAAATGTAAGGTTATGCACATAGGAAGGAATAATGCAAGTCACCAGTACATACTAAACTGTAAAACGCTGGGTAACACTAAAATGGAAAAGGACCTAGAAATTTTATTGAGCGGCAAACTAAGCTGCTGAAACCAGTGTCAGACAGCTGCTGCCAAGGGCAATGAGATAATGGGTTGCATCAAAAGAGGCATAGATGTCCGTGATGAGAACATAGTCCTGCCACTTTACAAATCACTAGTCAGATCACACATGGAGTACTGTGTACAGTTCTGGGCTCCTGTGAACAAGGCAGATATAGCAGACCTGGAGAGGGTTCAGAGGAGGGCAACTAAAGTAATAACTGGAATGGGTGGACTACAGTACCCAGAAAGATTACCAAAATTAGGGTTATTCACTTTAGAAAAAAGACGACTGAGGGGAGATCTAATAATTATGTATAAATATATCAGAGGTCAGTACAGAGATCTCTCCCACAATCTATTTAACCCCAGGACTGTGACTGTGACGAGGGGACATCCTCTGCGTCTGGAGGAAAGAAGGTTTGTACACAAACATAGAAGAGGATTCTTTACGGTAAGAGCAGTGAGACTATGGAACTCTCTGCCTGAGGAGGTGGTGATGGTAAGTTCAGTAAAAGAGTTCAAGAGGGGCCTGGATGTATTTCTGGAGGTAATAATATTACAGGTTATAGATACTAGAGAGGGGTCGTTGATCCAGAGAGTTATTCTGATTGCCTGATTGGAGTCAGGAAGGAATTTTCCTACATATTCCTGCAAGTCTGATATTATTGTACATAGGGTGTGCACTTACCCATTTACCCTCCGGACAGCACACTGGTTTTTGTCGTGGCCGCGATGTCTCGTTACATGTGGTAGGTATAATGCAGTCGGCTTGTCTCTTTCTTCAGCCACTCTACCTGACTCGGTAGCTTAGTTCCGGGTTACCGCTGGTCCTCCCTGCGCTGGTCTTTCAGGAAACAAATCAATCTTTGTTTTTTGTTTTTTTTCTGTTGGAAGTATTTTCGTGTCACTTTCAGAATGGGTTAATATTGTCCAGCTAAACGTGTTTCGGTACTCCCGGTACCTTCCTCAGTAGCAATATCACCCCATTACTGCTTTACTCCCTAAATACCACTCCATTCTCCAAAATGTGGACTGGACCATAAGTGAATTAATTAAATAGACTGCTACATAATAGTATACATCTCCATTAACGTATTCAAACATACAATATAACAAACGATGCAGTACCCAAACACCATATAGATTACCATGCAGTTTACACATACTAATAGAAAGCATTTTCATTGCGATTATTTTCGCCATCTTGTGTTTTTTTATGAAATATTGCGTTTTTTTCAAAAATATAATCATTTAATTGTTCTCATATGCTCTATTGTATTTATACTCTATTTTGATTATTGTCTAATTTAGTAATATGGGGAAAAGGGATTTTCTAACCCAATACTCAATTATACATAGATAATTTTATTAGAATTTATTCTTAATAAAAGTTTCCTGACAGAAAACCCTTGCTTAAAGTTTTCAATAAAAGTAGTTTGGGGCAGAGGGTCAGTTGGGAGGGGAGATCAGAGTGCTGGAATAAAGGGGACAGCCTGACTCTGATGTCCCGTCACAACTCACCCCCCCCACCATTCACATAAACCCAAAAATCTCTATATCCGCATTTAACCCTTGTGGGGCCAATGTACCCAATTCAAAAATCTTTCTAGATTCCACCCGTGACATTCCTGAGGTATGATCACCTCCCTTCCAATGGGGTTTCACTTGCTCTATAGCTGCAAATAAAATTCCTTTAGGGTCTTTATAATGTTTAGATAACATGTTTTTCATAACCCTTGCGTATATTATTTACATGTTCAGTGATCCTTTCTCTCAGACTTCTCTTCGTTCGACCAACATATTGTTTCCCGCAAGGACACTGAACCAGGTAAATAACACGGGTTGTATTACAAGTAAGGAACTCTCTTATAATCCATTTAAAGTAATTTGTTGAAGATTGTACCACTGTACCATATATGGACTGTGACAACTCGGGGTCACTTACCTCTCCAGGATCGCCGTCTTCTCACCTTAGACGGTTGGCACACTTCAAGAAGTTACTCCAACACTGCAGATTCGGGTGCAAACTGGCCACAACCAGCTTTTATTGTCACTTTCACAGCAGTCCAAACAAAGCATAAACATAAACCCTAGGCCATCTAGCCACTGACTACACAATATTGTCCCTCTCTATTGGGATCTGGGTCTACTACCCAGCTCCCCAAGACACATCACAGTGCTTATACAACAAAGGGCTAAGAGGGTCCCGGTTCCCACAGGCCTTCTCACAGCCTCCCTCATACTCCAACCTAAATCAGCCACATTGGCTAAAGGCACAGGCACCATATAATAGATTCTAGGTTAATAGTTCACATTAACGTCTTCATCCAGGAAGGATCCTAGAAGGGAAAAAAAGAGAACGACATGATTAACTGGAACTGAGACAATGTCCATATCCTGCAAAAGCAAACAAATATCAAACAGGTTCAGAAAATACAAAAGTTAAAAATGAACTGGAAGGGCACTCAATATTTGGAATTTTCAATTTTATTATCTCCCCAATAAAAAGTATTCATAAAACTCCGCAACAAAAATAAAACTTATAAATAACAATAGCAATATAGTAACAATATAGCAATAGCAGTAAAAATTCAATATAGCAGCAATGACAGCATTCGCTGATATAAATATGTTAGCAATAGATGTTGGTGCATCAAAATACTAATAGCAACAGTCCAATGCAGGGCCCCATAGAGGTAATTCTTTTTAACCTTTATGGTTGGATATTGAGCTCAAATATACTACTTCTCTCCATGATATAGAGACTATTGGATGAATTATCCCTGAGGCCCTGCATTGGACTGTTGCTATTAGTATTTTGATGCACCAACATCTATTGCTAACATATTTATATCAGCGAATGCTGTCATTGCTGCTATATTGAATTTTTACTGCTATTGCTATATTGTTACTATATTGCTATTGTTATTTATAAGTTTTATTTTTGTTGCGGAGTTTTATGAATACTTTTTATTGGGGAGATAATAAAATTGAAAATTCCAAATATTGAGTGCCCTTCCAGTTCATTTTTAACTTTTGCATTTTCCTTTTGGGTAGGTGAACCAAAATAGGAAGAGTGCACCAAACCGTGATTATTGATAGGGGTTGAGCCTTCAAAAACTGTTTTTTTAGGTTCAGAAAATAAACCTATGAACAATGTTCTCTCGATATCAGAGTTCGATGGGGGGAGAAGGGGTGTAGACAACCCTCTAGAAGGTGGCTGTTCTTAAGAAATGCTGAAGTACTGTCCATCCCTGTGGACAGAGAGTCTGAGGCCTCTTAATGAATTGCTCTTCAGTCCAGAACTGTCTGTGGTAGTTTACCTACTACTTCTTTAACCCTTTCACGCATTTTCACGTACACATACGTGAGGGAATGTGGCTTCTTGTCGCATCTTCACGTGCATGTACGTGATGTGATTGGGCGGGTGCAGCTCTATAGCCGGGCCCCTGGTGCATCTACTGGCATCGCTGTCTGTGGTGATGCTGGCGGACAAACCCTTTTGCACGCCACAGTCAGCACTGACCGCGGCATGCACAGGGTCTGCAGAGGCGCAGCGCTTGCAGGGGGCCGATGGTTGCCATGGCAGCCCTGATGCCTTACACAGGCATCGGAGCCTGCCAGCTAAGGAAGCCCAGGAGATCCAGCCTACAGGCTTGGTCTCCTAGGCAACTGTCAGCGTCTTAGGCTCCATTCTCATGTCTGCAAATGGCGTCCGCATCCGTTCCGCAAATTTGAGGAACGGGTGCAGATCCATTCACTTTCGATGGGGCCGCAAAAGATCCGCACTTCCGGTCCCCTAAAAAAAATAGAACATGTCCTATTCTTGTCCACATCCACGGACAAGAAAAGGCATTTCTTTTATAGAGCCGGCAATGTGCGGTCCGCAAAATGCGGAACGCACATGGCCGGTGTCCATGTTTTGCGGATCCGCAATGACACATGGATGTGTGAAGGACCCTTACTGTGTAAGACACTGACAGTTCAATTAAGTAAAATACAGACATATTAGGTTTCACCACGTCTGTGCTCTATAAAAATGTCACATAATCTATTACCTCACGTAAACACTGTAAAAAAAGAATAAAATAAAAACTGAGCAAAAATGCAATTTTTTTGGTCACCTTACATTACAAAAAAGTAATTTCAAGCAATTAAAAAGACATACAGTACAGACCAAAAGTTTGGACACACCTTCTCATTCAAAGAGTTTTCTGTATTTTCATGACTATGAAAATTGTAGATTCACACTGAAGGCATCAAAACTATGAACTAACACATGTGGAATTATATACTTAACAAAAAAGTGTGAAACAACTGAAAATATGTCTTATATTCTAGGTTCTTCAAAGTAGCCACCTTTTGCTTTGATTACTGCTTTGCACACTCTTGGCATTCTCTTGATGAGCTTCAAGAGGTAGTCACCTGAAATGGTATTCCAACAGTCTTGAAGGAGTTCCCAGAGATGCTTAGCACTTGTTGGCCCTTTTGCCTTCACTCTGCGGTCCAGCTCACCCCAAACCATCTCGATTGGGTTCAGGTCTGGTGACTGTGGAGGCCAGGTCATCTGGCGTAGCACCCCATCACTCTCCTTCTTGGTCAAATAGCCCTTACACAGCCTGGAGGTGTGTTTGGGGTCATTGTCCTGTTGATAAATAAATGATGGTCCAACTAAACGCAAACGGATGGATGGAATAGCATGCCGCTGCAAGATGCTGTGGTAGCCATGCTGGTTCAGTATGCCTTCAATTTTGAATAAATCCCCAACAGTGTCACCAGCAAAGCACCCCCACACCATCACACCTCCTCCTCCATGCTTCACGGTGGGAACCAGGCATGTAGAGTCCATCTGTTCACCTTTTCTGCGTCGCACAAAGACACGGTGGTTGGAACCAAAGATCTCAAATTTGGACTCATCAGACCAAAGCACAGATTTCCACTGGTCTAATGTCCATTTCTTGTGTTCTTTAGCCCAAACAAGTCTTTTCTGCTTGTTGCCTGTCCTTAGCAGTGATTTCCTAGCAGCTATTTTACCATGAAGGCCTGCTGCACACAGTCTCCTCTTAACAGTTGTTGTAGAGATGTGTCTGCTGCTAGAACTCTGTGTGGCATTGACCTGGTCTCTAATCTGAGCTGCTGTTAACCTGCGATTTCTGAGGCTGGTGACTCGGATGAACTTATCCTCCGCAGCAGAGGTGACTCTTGGTCTTCCTTTCCTGGGGCAGTCCTCATGTGAGCTAGTTTCTTTGTAGCCCTTGATGGTTTTTGCAACTGTACTTGGGGACACTTTCAAAGTTTTCCCAATTTTTCGGACTGACTGACCTTCATTTCTTAAAGTAATGTTGGCCACTCGTTTTTCTTTACTTAGCTGCTTTTTTCTTGCCATAATACAAATTCTAACAGTCTATTCAGTAGGACTATCAGCTGTGTATCCACCTGACTTCTGCCCAACACAACTCATCGTCCCAACCCCATTTATAAAGCTAGGGCTACATGGCGACAGTTGTCGCGCGACAGCCGTCGCAGCCCTATCCCTGAGCAGCGGAGATCCCATAGAGATGAATGGGATGCTGCGGCAGTCGCAAGAAATCCAATCGTGTTGGATTTCTTGCGACTGCCGCAGCGATCCCATTCATCTCTATGGGATCCCGGCTACTCAGGGATCCTGGCTGCGACGGGTGTCGCGCGACAACTGTCGCCGTGTAGCCCTAGCCTAAGGCAAGAAATCCCACTTATTAAACCTGACAGGGCACAGTGAAAACCATTTCAGGTGACTACCTCTTGAAGCTCATTAAGAGAATGCCAAGAGTGTGCAAAGCAGTAATCAAAGCAAAAGGTGGCTACTTTGAAGAACCTAGAATATAAGACATATTTTCAGTTGTTTCACCCTTTTTTGTTAAGTATATAATTCCACATGTGTTAATTCGTAGTTTTGATGCCTTCAGTGTGAATCTACAATTTTCATAGTCATGAAAATACAGAAAACTCTTTGAATGAGAAGGTGTGTCCAAACTTTTGGTCTGTACTGTATGTACCCCAAAATAGTACCAATCAAACCGTCATCTCTTCCCCAAAAAATGAGGCCATACCTTAGACAATCGGGGAAAATATTTAAAAAATATGGCTTTCAGAAAATGGAGACACAAAAAAATGATTTGTTTTTGTTAAAAAATGCTCTCATTGTGTAAAACTGAAATACAGTAAATGTAAAAAAGCGCTTTAAAAAAATTATAAAAACTGTGCCAGAAATGCAATTTTTTAATCACTTTCATCACAAAAAGTGTGATTCCAAGCGATCCAAACGAAATATATATACCCCAAAATAATATCAATCAAACTATCATCTCTTCCCTATAAAAATGAGACCCTACCTAAGACAATCGCCCAAAAGATAAAAAAAAAGTCTTTAAAAAAATGGAGACACTAAAACATGATTTATTTTTCTTCAAAAATGCTTTTATTGTGTAAAACTGAAATAAATGTAAAAAAATAGACATATTAGGTATCTCCATGTCCGTAATGACTGCTCTATAAAAATATTTTATTACTTACTTCTAAAGTGAACACCATAAAATAAAAAAAACTGTGCAAAAAATGCCATTTTTTGTCTCCTTTCATTAAAAAAGCAATTAAAAAGTCATATGCAACCCACAATAGTACAAATCAAAACCATCATCTCTTCCTGCAATAAGACAATCGCAAAAAAAATATATATATAAATATATAGCTTTCGGAAAATGGAGATGCTAAGCAAAAATGCTTGTATTGTGTAAAAATAAAATACATTAAAAAGTAGACATATCAGGTATCGCCACGTTCACAAAAATCTGCTCTATAACAATATCACATGATCTAACCCTTAAAGTGAATTTCATAAAAAAATAAAATAAAAACTCTGCCAAAACGACCATTTTTTGGTCACTTTGCCACATAAAGTGTAATATTGAGTGATCAAAAAAACTCTTTACACAAAAATTTAGCCCCTACACAAGACGATCGGCAGAAAAATAAAATAAAAGCAGCTTTCAGAAAATTTAGACACAAAAACATAATTTATGTTTTCAAAAATGCTTTATTATGTAAAACTGAAACAACAAAAAATATATATTTGGTATTGTCGCGTCTGTATCAACCTGCTTTATAACCGAAACACATGATCTATCCTGTCAGGAAAACTGTGCCACAACAGCCATTTTTTTGTTGCCTTGCCTCACAAAAAGCATAATACTGAGCAATCAAAAATCATATGTACCCCAAAATAGTACCAATAAAACTGTCGCCTCATCTTGTAGTTTTCAAAATGGGGTCACTTTTTGGGAGTTTCTACTCTAGGGGTGCA
The DNA here is from genome assembly GCA_900303285.1 of Rhinella marina. Lineage (NCBI taxonomy): Eukaryota > Metazoa > Chordata > Amphibia > Anura > Bufonidae > Rhinella > Rhinella marina. The sequence goes on along the minus strand of ONZH01030882.1, from coordinate 2,015 downwards.
TCAGGGGGTCTTCAAATGTGACATGGCAACTTAAAATTATCCCAGTAAAATCTGCTTTCCAAAAACCATATGGCGCTTCATTCCCTCTGGGCCCTGCTATGTTCCCTTACAGCAGTTTACCACCACATGTGGGGTGTTTCTGTAAACTGCAGAATCAGGGTAATAAATATTGAGTTTTCTTTGGCTGTTAACCCTTGCTGTGTTACAGGGAAAATAGATTAAAATGGAAAATCTGCAAAAAAAAGTGAATTTTTAAAATGTCACCTCCATCTTCCTTTCATTCTTGTGGAAAACTTAAAGGGTTAACAAAGTTTGTAAAATCAGTTTTGACTAACTTGATTGGAGTAGTTTCTAAATTGGGGTCATTAATTGGAAGTTTCTATTATGTAAGTGCCATAAAGTAACGTCATATCTGAACTACTGTAGTCCTTAAAAAGTGGGTTTTGGAATTTTTCTTAAAAATGTTAAGAATTGCTTCTAAAATTCTAAGCCTTCCTGAAAAATAAAATTATGTTTACAAAATGATGCCAACATGAAGTAGACATCTGGGAAAAGTATAGTAACTAGAGATGAGCGAGCACTAAAATGCTCGGATACTCGTTACTCGAGACAAACTTTTCCCGATGCTCGAGTGCTCGTTTCGAGTAAAGAACCCCATTGAAGTCAATGGGAGACTCGAGCATTTTTTGCAGGGGACCAAGGCTCTGCCTAGGGAAGGCTGGGTGAAAACCTGGAAACATCAGAAAATGATGGAAACACCATGGAAATGGACAGGAAACAGCAGGGGCAGCATGCATGGATGCCTCTGAGGCTGCCTAATCCCACCATTACCCCAAATTATCAGGCAACAGCCTGGTGGTTACCCTCATGGCAATTGTGCTCACCCAGACCAAGAAAGACGAGGCACATACCCATCAAATACTAGGAAAGCACCCAACTAGGTGCAAAGAAAAATTGTTTAGAGAGAGGGCCTGTAAGTGCACCTCCGGAAAAATTTTTGGAGAGAGGGCCTGTAGGTGGACCTCCATAAAAAATTGTTTACAGAGAGGGCCTGTAGGTGGACCCTCCAGAAAAATTGTGATAAATGAGTGCCAGTTGGACCTCTAAAAAATTGCGTTTTTTGGGTCAGCGTTAGGCAAAGACGACAAGGAGGAGGAGCAGTAGGAGGAGTAGAGAAGAGGAATCGGATACATAAGTAATGTTAATCTTTAGCTGCTTTCCCCCGGAGGAGATTTGAATTCCGGTGAAATCCAGGCTTTGTTCATTTTAATAAGCGTCAGCCTGTCAGTGCTGTCAGTTGACAGGCGTGTACGCTTATCGGTGATGACGCCACCAGCTGCACTGAATACCCGCTCTGACAGCACGCTAGCGGCAGGGCAGGCCAGCACCTCCAAGGCGTACAGCGCCAGTTCAGGCCACGTGTCCAGCTTTGAAACCCAGTAGTTGTATGGAGCAGAGTGATCGGTCCGGACGTTGGTATGGTCAGCTAGGTATTCCCTCACCATCTTTCTGTAAAGCTCACCCCTAATCTGCCTAGACTGGGGACAGGTGACAGTGTCTTGCTGGGGTGACATAAAACTAGCAAAGGCCTTGGAAAGCGTTCCCCTGCCAGTGCTGGACAAGCTGCCTGCTCGCCTACTCTCCCCCGTTACTTGGCCCACAGAACCACGCCCTCTGCCGCTAGCGGCGTCAGATGAGAAGGATTGTTTCAGCTTGTGCACCAGGGCCTGTTGATATTGATTCACTCTCATACTCCTTTCCTCTACAGGGATGAGAGTGGAAAGGTTCTGCTTGTACCGTAGGTCCAGGAGAGTGAACACCCAGTAATCGGTGTTTGAAAAATGCTTCTAACACGAGGGTCACGGGATAGGCAGCCTAACATGAAGTCTGCCATGTGCGCCAGAGTCTCAACACGCAAGAATTCCCTCTCCTCACTGGCCTGACTCTCCATTTCCTCCTCCTCCTCCTCCAAGTCCTCCTCTTCAGCCCATAACGCCAAGAGTTAAGGACTGAGC
>ONZH01030881.1:0-18482 GCA_900303285.1 Rhinella marina | reverse complement strand
TCTGATGTGCTAGCCCACACATTCTCTGCCCCAATTCGCTAGACCTTTTGCTGTTTCCGTGTGCTGACAGTGTGGATTTACCAGGGACTTTCTCATGATGGGACAGATTCAACTTGGGTGGATCAGGCACAGGAACAGATCAATTTTTTTTTGTGTTTATTTAACTTTTATTTAGCACAAATAACCACAGAGATATTTATTCGTTATCTTCTCTGCGCAGTCTGGCGTTGGGGTTCGTCACTTTGATGGCGAGCTATGCCGCTCTCTCCACAATGGTCTTTAGGTTCTTAGATGGAGACGTTGTGGGCGATTTCAGCACAGAAGGACTTGTTGCTCATCAACAGAACCTCGAGCTCCTTGACATTGTGGACCAGGAATTTGCGGAACCCTGTGGGCAGCATGTGTTTGGTCTTCTACTTGCTACCGTATCCAATGTTGGGCAATATAGATACGCAGGTAATATTATTTTTCAAACCAGTTTGCGCAAATAAAACTGGAAACTGGAATTGGAGAGAGGGCCTGTAGGTGGACCTCCGGAAAAATTGTTTGGAGAGAGGGCCTGTAGGTGGACCTGCGGAAAAATTTTTTGGAGAGAGGGCCTGTAGGTGGACCTCCGGAAAAATTGTTTGAGAGAGGGCCTGTAGGTGGACCTCCGTAAAAATTGTTTGGAGAGAGGGCCTGTAGGTGGACCTCCAGAAAAATTGTTTTGGACAGAAGGGCTTGTAGGTGGACCTCCGGAAAAATTGTTTGGACAGAGGGCCTGTAGGTGGACCTCCGGAAAAATTGTTTGGACAGAGGGCCTGTAGGTGGACCTCCAGAAAAATTGTTTGGACAGAGGGCCTGTAGGTGGACCTCCGGAAAAATTGTTTGGACAGAGGGCCTGTAGGTGGCCCTCCTGAAAAATTGTGGTAAAAGAGTGCCAGTTTGGACCTCTGAAAAATGGCGTTTTTTTGGTCACCGTTAGGCAAAGACGATATGGAGGAGGAGTAGAAGGAGTAGAGAAGAGGAATCGGATACATAAGTTATTTAAATCTTTAGCTGCTTTCCCCCGGAGGAAATTTGAATTCCGGTGAAATCCATGATTTGTTCTTTTTAATAAGCGTCAGCCTTTCAGCGCTGTCAGTTGACAGGCGTGTACGCTTATCGGTGATGACGCCACCAGCTGCACTGAATACCCGCTCTGACAGCACGCTAGCGGCAGGGCAGGCCAGCGCCTCCAAGGCGTACAGCGCCAGTTCAGGCCACGTGTCCAGCTTTGAAACCCAGTAGTTGTATGGAGCAGAGTGATCGCTACGGACGTTGGTATGGTCAGCTAGGTACTCCCTCACCATCTTTCTGTACAGCTCCCCCTACTCTGCCTAGACTGGGGACAGGTGACAGTGTCTTGCTGGGGTGACATAAAACTGGCAAAGGCCTTGGAGAGCGTTCCCCTGCCAGTGCTGGACAAGCTGCCTGCTCGCCTCCTCTCCCCCGCTACTTGGCCCACAGAACCATGCCCTCTGCCGCTAGTGGCGTCAGATGGAAAGAATTGTTTCAGCTTCTGCACCAGGGCCTGTTGATATCTATTCACTCTCATACTCCTTTCCTCTGCAGGGATGAGAGTGGAAAGGTTCTGCTTGTACCGTGGGTCCAGGAGAGTGAACACCCAGTAATCGGCGTTTGAAAAAATTCTTCTAACACGAGGGTCACGGGATAGGCAGCCTAACATGAAGTCTGCCATGTGCGCCAGAGTCCCAACACGCAAGAATTCCCTCTCCTCACTGGCCTGACTCTCCATTTCCTCCTCCTCCTCCTCCTCCAAGTCCTCCTCTGCAGCCCATACACACTCAAGAGTTAAGGACTGAGCACTGGTACCCTCTACTGTCTCGCCGACATTCTCCTCCTCTTCCTCCTCATCCTCATCCCCCTCCTCCGATACGCGCTGAGAAACAGACCGGAGGGTGCTCTGGCTATCAAGCAACGTATCTTCCTCCACCGTCTCTTGTGACAAGCGCAAAGCATCCGACTTGATGCTGAGCAGTGAGTTTTTCAACAGGCAAAGTAGCGGGATGGTGAGGCTGATAATGGCGGCATCGCCGCTGACCATCTGTGTTGACTCCTCAAAGTTGCTCAACACCTGGCAGATATCAGACATCCACGTCCACTCCTCATTGTAGACTTGAGGAATCTGACTGACCTGACTACCAGTTCTGGTGGAAGTTGACATCTGGCAGTCTACAATCGCTCTGCGCTGCTGGTAAACTCTGGATAACATGTTTAATGTGGAATTCCATCTCGTGGGAACGTCGCACAACAGTCGGTGAGCGGGCAGTTGTAGGCGGCGCTGCGCTGCCCTGAGAGTGGCAGCATCTGTGCTAGACTTGCGGAAATGCGCACAGATGCGGCGCACCTTGGTGAGCAAATCAGACAGATTGGGGTATGTCTTGAGAAACCGCTGAACTATGAGACTGAATACGTGGGCCAGGCCAGTTGCAGAGCCACCACCAGGTTACGCCCGTTGTCACACACAACCATGCCTGGCTTGAGGTTCAGCGGTGCCAGCCACAGATTGGTCTGCGCCGTAATGCCCTGTAACAGCTCTTGGGCGGTGTGCATTTTGTCACCTAAGCTCAGCAGTTTGAGCACCGCCTGCTGGCGCTTACCCACGGCACTGCTGCTGCGCCTAGAGCTACCGACTGAAGGCGCCGTGCCCACGGATGGTAATTCGGTGGAGGAGGAGGAGGGGTCAGAGGAGGAAGCATAGTACGTCTGAGAGACCGTGACCGAGGTAGGCCCCGCAATCCTCGGTGTGGGCAGTACATGAGTGGCCACAGGGTCATTCTCGGTCCCAGCCTCCAATGTGCCGTCAGTGAGATATAGTGTCCCTGCCCGGCAGCACTTGTCCACGTGTCCGTGGTTAGGTGGACCTTCTCAGAAACAGCGTTGGTCAGGGCACGGATGATGTTCTGTGACACGTGCTGGTGTAGGGCTGGGACGGCACATCGGGAAAAATAGTGGAGGCTGGGGACCGAATACCGAGGGGCAGCCACCGCCATGAGATTGCAAAAGGCCTCGGTCTCTAATAGCCTATAGGGCAGCATCTCCAGGCTAAGGAGATGTGGACGTTGAGGGCTTGGGCATGTGGGTGGGTGGAACTGTATTTCCTCTTGCGCTCCAGCGTCTCTGTAAAGACAGCTGAACGCTGCGCTGGGACACATTGGTGGACACTGTGGAGGATCGTGGAGGCGAAGGTGTTGTTTTCCGGTGGGAGGCGCTCGTGCCGGGGTCCTGGGCAGAGGGTTGACTAGCAGAGGCAGCGAGTGACGCAGGGGGTTGACTCGCAGAGGCAGCGAGTGACACAGGGGAAGGAGCAGTGGTGTGACCCGCAGGAGGTGGTGAACGGCCTTGGTTCCATTGAGTGGGGTGTTTAGCACTCATATGCCTGCGCATGCTGGTGGTGGTTAGGCTAGTAGTGGTGGCACCCCTGCTGATCCTGGTGTGGCGCAGGTTGCACACCACAGTCATCCTCACTTTCTTTAAAGAACCTCCAGACTTGCGAACATCTAGGCCTCGCCACGGGAGCTTCACTACGTGAAACAGTTGCTGCTGATGCACCAGCTCTGGCCCTGCTTCTCCCTCTGGCCACACCACTGCCTCTTACAACCTGTTCTGGTCCAGCACTCGCCTCCGCCTCAGAAGCACTGTCTTCACTCGGCATATCAACCCAGCTTGGGTCAGTCACCTCGTCATCCGTCGATTCTTCAGTCTGCTCCCCCCTCGGACTTCCTGCCCTGACAACAACTTCACCACTGTCTGACAACCGTGTCTCCTCGTCCGACACCTCTTTACAAACTTCTTCCACTAACTCAACATTGTCATCATCATCATCATCATCACCCACAGACTGCGACAGTTGGAAAACTTGGGCATCGGCAACGAGGTCAGCAGCAACCTGAGAAGTGGTTTGTGACTCTGGGAAGGGTCCAGAAAACAGTTCCTGAGAGTATGCCGGATCGTATTCCAAATTTTCCTGGGAGGGGGCAGACTGGGGGGAAGGAGGTTGAGGTGGAGGAGCCAGAGGAGTGCTCCCTTGGGTAACGTGGGTGGACTGCGTGGAAGACTGACTGGTGGACAAATTACTTGAAGCATTGTCCGCAATCCACGACATCAGCTGTTCACACTGTTGTGGTTTCCACAGTCCTCTACCACGTGTCCCTGTAAGTTGAGACATGAAGCTAGGGAGTGTAGCTCTGCGGCGTTTCCCTGCTCCCTCATCAGCAGGTACTGTCTCACCCTGCCCAGGACCACAGCCTCTGCCCCCTGCAGTAATTGAATGCCCACGGTCACGCCCACGCCCTCATCCTCGACCCTTAGCCCTGGGGTTCAACATTTTCTGTATATAAGTGTATTATATAAAAAATAAAAAATAAATGGGCCTGGTGTACTGAAACCCACAAACTTGTTCAGTCTGGTTTAATTAAGTGACGTAAAGAAAGTGCCACCTGGACAGAAAATACGGATTGTAGTGAGTGTACTGAACTGTGACAGACAGAATGGTTCCACACTGCTGTGTGAAATGGATTTGTATCACTGAGCTAAAACAACAAAAAAACTATTTTTTTATATATATTTTTTTTTATATATTTTTTTGTAGTTTTGTTTTTTTTGGAACGTGACGTGCAGAAATTATCGTAAAGCTAACTGACACCTTACTGACGGTGGCTATTTAGACTGCGACCCAGACAAATGTCGCACAGAGATTTTTAGGATCAAGCTATATACGTGACAGGCAGCAAAAGACTTGGTTGTATTAAGTGACGTACAGAAAGGTGTCACCTGGACAGAAAATACGGATTGGCGTGAGTGGACAGCTTTACTGTGACACACAGAATAGTTCCACACTGCTGTGTGAAATGGATTTGTATCACTGAGATATAACATTAAAAAAAAAGGGGGTTATATATGGCGATAGCTGCACTACTAGTGCCAGCCAGCCAGCCAAGCCAGGAGACAAAAAAAATGTCTTGTAGCCCTTAGAAGGGCTGTTGGGTTTTTTGTGGGTGATTCCTGCCTAACAGAGAACTAAATGCAGGCCCTAACACTCTCCCTGAAATGCAGCAGCTCTATCCCTAACAACATCCAGACAGCATCTGAGCCGAGCACCGTGGCCAGTCACTAGTATATTCCAGGGTCACCTGATCAGGCCAGCCAACCCCTGCTATCGACATGTAAGGGCCCCACGTGATGCTTGGTGTACCGCAGAGTCTCCTGGCTTGTGATTGGCTGAGTTTATAGGCGCCAAAAAAGCACGATGTGGAAGTTGCCATTTCCTCGAGTATGGCGAGATACTCGTCCGAGCAGCGAGCACTTACGAGTACCCTAATACTCGTATGCTCGCTCATCTCTAGTTACTTTTATTCTGCAGATGAGTATAATCATGGTGATACCAAATTTATATAGTTTTTTTACATGTTTACTACTTTTTCAGAGTAAAAACCTTTTAAATCCCATCATTTTGAAGTTTATATGACTTCTTAATTGCTTTTTATTCCATTTTTGGAAGGTCGGATAAGGATAAATATTACATTTGTCATTTTTTTTCTACTGCGTGAACTGTGTGGATTAAATAATGGGATAATTCAATAGTTAAGAATTAATAATAGTAATTAATAGGGTGTTATGAACATGAAGATGCCAAGTAGGTGAACTTAATTTACTCTTTTTATAACATAATTAATTTTTAAAGAGTAAAAGTGTTTTTTTTTTTCATGTTTTTGTATATTTTTTAAAAGCCGTTCTAGGATATGTCACTACTTGGGGGATTGATTGGTATTATAATGCACAGAATAAAAAGTCATCTAACCTCAAAATAATAACAATGAAAGCAACAGCACGTATTACAAATAAAGCCCACACACATATATTGTGGACATTTAGCAATGCAGACAGGCATCTTATTAGGACTTACTTTCAGGAGGACCTAAAGGGAATACTTGAAAAGAAGCCATAGGGGGCCATGGGGGACGAATGTTAGGCGTTTAGCTGTCATACCAACGAACTAGAAAGGAGCAAATCATCAAAAATTTGCTTCGGCGAATAATCAACGAATTTATGACTGTGGACTGGAAAGTAAACGATGATGTCGTCAGCTGACCCAGCTGAAAGGACTTTGGTGGTGGTGGCAATCCAGGGATCAGAGGCTCCGGTTGTGGCTTCTCCCTGAAACGGAGGGTGCCATCTGGTGACTCCTGTAGGCAGCGCACGAGTCCTGCGCCTGCTGGTTCCTCCGGCCAAAATTCTGGTGGTGATGCAGATACCAGGGGCTTAGACAATAAGGTAACCCCAGTAGCAAAGGGACCTTTCAGGGATGCCATGGGGGTATATTTCACCTGATCCCCCACTTATAGGCTGTGACGGGCTTGGGGCAAGTATGGCCGTGTCACAGACCTGTGCCCCACAAAGTACTCCTTGCCATCCTCGTCGTCCGCAAGGAAGCCCCAGCCTTTCTCCACTGAAAACCATAGGACGGTTCCCTTATGCCGTTCCAGTGTTGGGTCTCCCGGCCTCGGATGGTCCAGTACTTGGATAACCCAGTCCTCCACCGCATTTTTGTAGTCCCATGGGGTCTGGGCGTGGTCCATCACTGATGCAGGCACAATGGGATTCTGCCGCTTGTAAGGTGTTGTTGTTCTGCTCCTGCACGGCGGAGTGGATGTCTCAGCCTCCTCCGCTGCACCTGCCGGCATGGCGAACAACGAGTCAGGAGCTGGTGGGATTCTCTTGGCCAATTATGACACTGTGATCTCCTCTGAACTGGATGGTGGGTCGGGGTACTCGCTACCAAACACCATTTATCCCTACTTTGGTTGCAGTTGTTTCGTCATGCTGTGGTATCTTGTTCACCGCTGGCTTAAACTGTAGAGGAGGACGGCGTAATGAGGGAGGCGTCTTCACTCCCTATACATGCAAATAATTAGTTCCCGGTGGGCCGGGCTGGTTTTTCCCACTTCTGAGGGGAGCGTATCTTCACTTTCCCACCCTTGAGGAGGCGTATCGTCAGTTTCCCGTCTCTGGGGGCTGGGGCAAGAAGAATTCGTATGTAGTGTACGTAGCAATAGCGTTCAAAATTTTAAGAACATTTACGAATAATACGAAGCAAATATGAATAAATCCGGATTTGCTTCGGAGTAGGAAAAATGGAGGATTCGTAATGAATCTATGAAGCGGCAGATAAATTCGCTTATCTCTTCAACTAACTATATGCACACTGCAATCATGTCACAATGGATGGTCGTAGTTGCTCTGTCAAAACATTTAGATGTAGTGGTTGCTATTGCCTGTGGCATCTAAAGGTAATATGACTGGGAATGGCCAGATTCAAGAAATAGGACTAGAATACCAATTGTTATGTTTACAACATTTTTGTAGCAAGAATTAGAATCTGACTGAAATGAGAACACAACTGTATTTAGTAATAATAACATGATTTTTTTTTTTTTGTAGATACACTAAAGGTTATCCTCCTAATTCACCATATATAGGCAGCTCACCTACCTTTTGTCATCTGTTGCCAGAAAAAGTTCCATTTTGCTGTTTACGATTAGATAAGGTAAGAAGAAAAGAATTGTAATTAAACTTCAAAATAGTAGAGAAACAGTGTCTAATCGACATTTTCTAAAAGTAAAAAAAAAAAAAAAAAACCAACATAACCTCTTCTAATATGTCTTTTAACCATCTTTTCTGAAACATAGTTTTCCCTAATTCCAGTCAATGGAAAATAATATCGTTGAAAAAATACATAAGCCCATTTAGTCTTACGGGTGACCATACAAAGTTAATTTAGAAGACAAAAGTCTCTCCAAGGAAAAAAAAATACATATTTTTGTTCATCTTAAAAAAAATAAAATTCTGGTGAAGAACAAGGGCTGAAATTCATGACCCTTCTATAGTAATCCATTTCATGCAAATTGCAATATTATCATTTTTAAAAGTGCCATTTTTAACTCTTTCAATAAACCATGACATCTTCCTCTGGTACAATTGACCTACAGAAGAGAAATGCATTCTATCTTGGTATAGAAATTGTTTTCCTGTTAAAGGGGTTCTCCGGGAATTAAGAAAATGTAAATACTTAAATATTACTTCATTCTAAATATATTCCCACATACCTTTCATTAGTTATAACGGCTTGTTTTGTCTGGGGAGCAATGATTAGGAGAAACAAAATGGCCGCCATCCTATTAGTACACACAGAACCTGTCCTAATCACACAGGAGGACAAGTTACTTCACAACGCTGAGGTAAAGAGCTGCCTCATCCTCCTCTCTGCTCTGCTTGTCAGGGGTTATGATCCTGAATACAAGTGAATCTCTGTAGGAATGGAGTTCATGAGGACATAATGGCTAATAAGCAGCAGCACTTGTATGGAGTCTCCATTACCACAGTCTGTCCTGTCCGTCCTTTCTGTACTTCATGTCTCCTGATGAACTCCATTCCTACAGAGACTCAGCTGAAGATCATATTAAACTGTATTCAGGATGATAATCCCTGACCAGTAGGGCAGAGAGGAGGATGAGGCAGCTCTTTACCTCAGTGCTCTGAAGTAACTTGTCCTCCTTTGTGATTAGGACAGGTTTTGTGTGTACCTATAGGATGACGGCCATTTTGTTTCCTCTAATGATTGTTCTCCAGACAAAATGAGCCGTTATAACTAATGAAAGGTATTTGGGAATATATTCATAATAAAGTTATATTTGGGGATTTTCATTTTCTTAATTCCCGGAGAACCCCTTTAAGTAGTGCTTATCAAATTGTGATGATGGCTTCACCATCAATGGCTTTTGACAGGAATTTTAAAATGTCATAAATCTCTTTTCTGGCTGGCACAATCTCTGGTTCAGCAACATACAGATGTAGCAGGGGTAATGCTCAAGGTTTGCGGGAAGAGTTAATAAGGAATTTCGATTTAGTTCCTTGCTGTTCATAGTAGCTCTGTGATTGTCAATACATACATTCAGCTGGCAGTCTTAAAAGATGAAACAACATGTTTCTCACTGTAAATGGTCATATTGTATTTGATTCATAGGGAGCATATAGAGTACTTTTGTAATTCAGTGTAGTTCTGTGAGTATTCAAAGCCTTAATATTTCCAAACTTGTTGTACTCTGTACTTCCTATATCACAGGACTTGGCATATGATAGAGCATTGCCAAGAGGAGCAGAGCTGAGATTGAGGGATGGGGGGGAGTGGGGCGAGCGGTGCCAGGAGCAGCAGGGCAGAGATGGAGGGATGCAGGGAGGGGAGATGCCAGGATGAATTAGGCAGAGGTAGAGATATGCGGCGAGGAGCTGTGCTAGGAGGAGCAGGCAGAGATGGATGGATGCAGGGAGGACCGGTTGCAGGAGGAGCAGGACAAAGATTGCGGGATGCAGAGAGGAGTGGTACCAGGAGGAGTAGGGCAGAGATGTTGGGCAGTACTTGTATTATGCCCTAATACTCTGCAATATGGAACAAATGTAAGTGATGAAACAAAAAGTAAATGTTTTTTTTAATAGGAAAAAGAAAAATATTATAAATAGGAAAAGTTTCTCATGAAAAATAAATAAAAATAAATTTGGCAAGGGGTATAATTGGTAGACAGGCAAAGTATGGTACACGGGTATTATAACCCCTAAGGTCAGGCATCCTTTCCATAGGGAGGCTGCCTTAAATACCAAGGGAAAATCAACCATTGGCTAGGGAAGGATTTTCAGATGCACACTAGCCCTTTAAGAGGTCACATGTGAGAGCTGATGCATCCTAAAGCAACAGAGACTGGAGCAATGGACTTAAGCTTCCGTATGTTGCTGAGTTTAATGGTATGTAGCAGGTCAGCGGCAGACACTGCTGACCTATCATCTGTATAGATCAGTTTGCTGCAGTTGGCTGCGTATCCACCATTCACAATAGATGATTGTCAAATCTTATCTATTTTTTCTTGGTAAAATGACCTTTGCACTGGTTACAGAGCATGTCTACAAAACTCTCCCATAGAATTCAATGAGGTTGATTGATTATTGTGTGACCATTGTGTCTATGGCCCATGTGGCTGCCTTAAAACAATTTTTGCAACACTGTCTAAATGCTGTTAAGAGCAGCTCAGACAAGATGGTCGCCCCTATAATCATGTTTAGAATAGAATACAAAAATCTGTAATTATAAAATGAAAACAGATTAGAAAATAAGGATATGTGTTGCTATCTGGATTTAACTGGCACAAAAAATTACCAACACATTTCTTTTATGTTGAATTCTTATTAACTGGAACCTTCTTTAACCCCTTAGTGACTACCCATACGCATTTTTACTGTGGTCACTAAGGGGCCTTAGAATGGGCCATAATCCCCCATGCAGCAGAAAGTGGCCACTCGGCATTCACATGGGTGCCGATCTGGGCTGTTTAACCCCTTACATGCAGCAAGCAATGGAGCCCACTGCATATAAGAGGTGACAGTTGGAGTGGACTTCCTCTGTCTCCCATCAACATGCTGCAAATGTGATTGTGGGGTACCGATGTATATAAAAGCTGGCTGGTGCCTGGTTCAGGCCCCAAGCCTGCCTCTGATTAAATTTCAGCAAGCTGTGCCTCTCTGGTGCAGCCTTCTGGTCAGTTTCAGTATAGCACTGATATTAAAATGCAATGCACTATAGGGATAGTGCATTGTATTTTAAAAGCAATATTGCCTGATATAATCCCCTTGTGGGACTATTAAGTGGTAAAAAAGTAAAAAAAATAAAAAAATTAAAATAAAAAATACACTTTTTTCCCCTACTGAAAATACGCTTATTGGCACGTTCATAATGACCTGGTTAATACAAATATCATGTTAATTATCCACTATGGTGAACGTTGGAAAAATAAATAAATAAAAAAAAAAATATATATATATATATATATATATAAAACACAATTGCTAATTTATTTTTAGTCACTACCGAAAACACCTAATAACAAGCAATCAAAAATATTAATTTACTCCAAAATGATACCAATGAAAAGTGCAAGTTGTCCCACAAAAATCAAGACCTCACACACCGTTATTGGTCTTGAAAAGGGGAAATACAACACAATTTTTTTCTTTAAAAAAAGGGGGATTTTGTTGTGCAAAACTAGTAAAACTTAAAAAAGAAACTATGGGGATCATTTATCAAACTGTTGTAAAGTAGAAATTCCACCTTTCATTTTGGACAGCTAGGGGCGGGCAACTAAGCCAGTTCTACTTTACTCCAGTTTGATAAATGACCCCCTATATGTATTAGTTATCTCTGTAATCATACTGACCCAGAGAATAAAGATACTATGTTATTTGGACCAAAAAATGAACACCGAAAAAATTTATAATTAAAAACTCTGTGGCCGAATTGCTGTTTTTTCCCATTTCACTCCCAGAAAGAGTTAATAAAATTTAATCAGAAAGTTACGTAAACCCCAAAATAACACCATTAAAAAATACAACTTGTCTTTAAGCCGTCATATTTCAAGGAAACTATGAAAAAATGAAGAAAAACGATTAGTCAGTAAGGCCCAAAACAGGCTGTTCACTAAGGGGTTAGTGTATAACAGTATTGAGATTTAAAAAATATTGGTCTGGGATAAAGTAAGTTGAGTTTGCTGCTTTCACTTGACTTCTGAGTGTGCTGGCACACAGTGCAGTTCTGACATGCATTCAGGATGCAGTTTTCAATTTAACAAGTTTAGCAGTCTCATTAACCTGTTACCGCACCATGACGTGCCTGCACGTCATGGGCTGCCCTGCCTTAAGGCACTAAGACGTGCAGGCACGTCATGGCTTCTACTGTAACTGTCACCCTGCCAAAGTGCAGGGTGACAGGATCGCAGGGCCGACTGTTTCTGACAGCTTAGGCTCTCAGCAACACTCTGGGGGACCAATCAAAGCCCTCCCCCGCCCACGATCGCTGTGATTGGTCAGTTTGCAGAGACTGACCAATCGCAGAGTGCAGCAGCGCAGCTCCGATGTCATTGAGGACATCGGGGCTGCGCTGCTATGTTTTAATTTTACAGGATGGCCGAGCGGACCCTCCGACCCACCCACAGCAGCGTTGTCCGGTAAGTAAAAGCTGGCAGCGATGTCGGCCGTTTAACCCCTTCCATGCCGCGGTCCGTAGGGACCACGGCATGGAAGGGGTTAACAGGGAGGAAGCTCCCTCCCCCATCGGGTGCTGCGATGCGCTGGCAGCGCACCGATGGTGTGGCCAGAAGAGAGGGAGAGAGCTTCCTCCCCCCTCCCATCGGGACGCTGCTCTGCTGTGGCAGCGTCCCGATGGTTACCATGGCAACCGGACGCCATCTGGCTTGCCATGGTATATGAAGCCTGACCAGGCTCCTGCTAAAGGTAGGAGCCTGATCAGGGTTAGTGTAAAGTAAAAATACACTGTAGTACACTATATAGTGTACTGCAGTGTATTATATAGACATCAGATCACTGGATCTTCAAGAACCAAGTGGGTCTGAGTCAAAAAAGTGTAAAAAAAAAAAAAAAAGTAAAAAAATGAAAAACGTAAAAAAAATCATTTTTTTCCATATATGCACATTTATAATTGAGTAAAAATAAATAAAATAAAATAAAATAATAAAATACCCTAGGTATCGCCGCGTCCGTAACAACTTACTCTACAAAAATCTCACATGACCTAACCCCTCAGATGAACACAGTAAAAAAAAATAAAATAAAAACTATGCAAAAAAAGCCATTTTTTGTCACCTTACATCACAAAAAGCGTAATACCAAGCGATCAAAAAGGCGTATTCCCCAAAATAGTACCAATCTAACGTCATCTCATCCCGCAAAAAAGTAGCCCCTATCTGAGACAATCGCCCAAAAAATATAAAAACTACAGCTCTCACACTATAGAGATACTATAACATGATTTTTTTGGTTTAAAAAATGATATTATTGTGAAAAACTTAAATAAATTAAAAAAAAGTATACATGTTATGTATCGCCACGTCCATAACAACCGGATCTACAAACATCTCACATGACCTAACCCCTCAGGTGAACGCAGTAAAAATGAATAAATAAAAGCAGTGCCAAAATTACCAATTTTTCGGTCACCTTGCCCCAAAAAGTGTAATAATGAATAATCAAAAAATCATATGTACCCAAAAAGGGTACCAATAAAAATTTCAACTCTTCCTGCAAAAAATGAGCCCCTACACAAAACGATCCGAAGAAAAATAAAAAAGATATGGCGTTCAGAAAATGGAGGCACAAAAACATATTTTTTCTCAAAAATGCTTTATTATGTAAAACTGAAACAAAGAAAGTAGACATATTTGATATAATCAAGTCCGTATAAAAATACCACATGATCTAACCTGTCAGATGAACATGATAAAAAACAAAAAATAAATACAGTGCCAAAACATCCATTCTTCGTTTACCTTGCCTCCCAAAAAAAATAATATAGAGCGATTAAAAATCATATGTACCCGCAAAATAGTACATATATAGTAGTCATCTTATCCCATAGTTTCCAAAATGGGGTGACTTTTTGATTGTTTATACTATAGGGTGCGTCTGGCGGGCTTCAAATGGGACATGGTGTCTAAAAACCAGTCCAGCAACATCTGCCTTCCAAAAACCATACGGCGCTCCTTTCATTCTGCGCCCTGCCGTGTGCCCATACAGCAGTTTACCACCACATGTGAGGTGTTTCTGTAAACCGCAGAATCAGGGTAATAAATATTTAAGTTTTGTTTGGCAGTTAACCTTAGATATGTTAAAGAAAAAATGGACTAAAATGGAAAATCTGCCAAAAAAGTGAAATTTAGAAATTTTATCTCAATTTTCCTTTAATTCTTGTGGAATACCTAAAGGGTTAACAAAGTTTATAAAATCAGTGTTAAGTAACTTGAGGGGTGTAGTTTCCAAAATGGGATCATTTATGGGGGGGGTTCTACTATGTAAGCCCCACAAAGTGACTTCAGACCTGAACTGGTCCTTAAAAAGTGGGTTTTGGAAATTTTCTTAAAAATTTTAAGAATTGCCTCTAAAATTCTAAGCCTTCTAATGTCCCCAAAAAAATAAAATGACATTTACAAAATGATGCAAACATAAAGTATACATATGGGGAATGTTAAATAACAAATATTTTATGAGGTATCACTTTCAATTTTAAAAGCAGAGAAATTAAAATTTTGAAAATTGTGAATTTTTCAAAATTTTTGGTAAAGTTGGGATTTTTTCATAAATAAACGAGACATATATTGACTCAAATTTATGACTGTAGTGAAGTACAATGTGTCACGAGAAAACAATCTCAGAATGGCTTGGATAAGTAAAAGTGTTCCAAAGTTATTACCACATAGAGTGACACATCGGATTTTCAAAAATAAGCCTGGTCACGAAGGTGCAAAATGGCCCGGTCATTAAGGGGTTAAATCCTGGTGTTCTGCATAGTGGAAATGATTTAATTAATTTCAGCTACCTGCAATAAAACAGCCTGCATGCTGAATGCATGTCAGAACTGCCAGCACCCTTATTACTCTACAAGCTCCAGAAGCACCTTGTTGGCCCATAGCTATAAAGTCATGCAACACAGCATTCAATAATCTGCACCTCTGCATCATAAGGTTATGTTTGCACTGCAAATCCATCATGGATTTCTGTGGTTAAAATGTGCAACAGGAATCACATATACCCTGACCTTCCATGCAGTCTTTATGTCCAGATCATGTCAATCTATTCTGCTCTGCCAAAGATTTCACCACTTGCCATGTAAAGGATGTAATCTGGGGCAAACTCCTGGCATTTGCGCTGTGAATTAAAGAGAATATGGTCAGATGCTCTACAAATCTACCACCGCATGAACTACTCAGCAGATGCTCACAATGTAGATAAACCCTAAGGCCTCGTTCACATTTCCTCTTTTCACTGACGTGTGCAGTCAGCATTTTCTGCAGACATGTAAAAATAGATGGATAGTGGCTCACCACCCAACTGAAGATGGATTAAGAGGTGCACTGTCTACAATTCACCCTAAATCGTAGTAGTAAGTAAGTGAGAAAACTAGTTATTTGACAGGCACACTCACATATGGGGCATATGTTAAAAATCAGGTTTATTGTTGCAAATATTAAAAAACAATATAACTAAAAACAATCCTAATACTCAAATGTCGGCGCAGACTATATACAAATGAAAATAAAAATACCATGTGCATCTCCAAATCAAATAAATATATATAAATACTTCCTTGAAGCTAAAAAATGTCACAATAAAAAATATCACATAGAAAGGTTAGTTTGTTGGCTCCGGTAAGTATTATTATCTTGTGGATATCATGAATATAGTCTTATGTTCCACAAATATTGGGACGCAGTGTCTTTAAGTCCAAGACAGCTATTGGGATTCAGTGTCCTTAAATCCAGTAGCCGATTTGCTGCCAGACAATATATAATATAATGTAATATAATATCATAGGTTTTGTCTGGTAATTAATGTATCAATGGGTATATACAGTAAGGATGCTTGTTATCTGGTGTACGTTACGCTCCTGAATCTTCCTTCTAGCGATGCAGGTTGCGTCCTCCAGCTGGATACAGAGCGCGCGGTTTAACAGCACGCCTTTTCACAGCGTCCTATGTGGCGTCCCACGTGGTTGCTGTTCCCCGCTCTGTCCGTACGTCTGCTGTGCTCCGGAGTTGCTCAGATCAGTTGGTAGAAAAGTAAAGCTTCAGCGCAATACGGCTCTTTTGAATTGCTTAATTCTAGTTGCCAAATAGATTCCTTATGTTTTACATGTCTCATAAGAGAAATATGTATATAGATCTACATTTTCACACACACACCCATTGATTTAAATGTGTCTATTCACATATCAATATCACAGGGACATGCACTATTTTGATCCATGATGCAGATCAAGTATGCCCATGGAAACCTATAGGTCCTTGAAAATCACTGACACAGCATGGATGGCATCATTGTTGTGTCTGTGTTGCTTCAGTTTTTCGCTGAAGACTAATAGGATATTCTTTGGAAATAAATTTTCAGCTGAGCAACTTCCTTTAATTACGTATGAAATATGGATGGTAAAAACGGACACACGAACCAACCACAGATGCTTCAGGGACATTTTCACAGATGAAACATGTACGCTTTTTTTCACAGACGTGACACTTACACGTAAATGTGAACGAGCCCTAAGTCTGTGCATTTCATGGTATTTTCCATCTGTTTATTGCAGTTGGCTGATTTATTTTTATATTGGTCAGTTTATCCTGTTTCTGATTTCTGCAACCTTTATTGACTGCACTATTCTCCATGCAAACAATGCTTTAGAAGATGTGTTTATTAGTGCTGTATGTTGATACTTGTGCTTATTGATTTCTACAGTAAGGCTTCCATTGTGACAAATAATACCCACGGATGAAATGTACTGCATACTGTGAATTAAGCTACTTAATGTACTTAACTTCTTTCACTCACTTCTGCTTTAGGGTTGTCAACATAACTATTATGAAGATGCTAAAGCCTATGGTTTTAAAAATAAGGTCATCATTGTTGCAGCAGAGACAGCAGGCAATGGACTGTACAATTTCATTGTTCCTCTCAGAGCTTATTATAGACCAAAGAAAGAGCTTAATCCAATCATACTACTGCTGGATAATCAGTAAGTGCTGAGAGCTGATTATATATTACTTATTAAGTCTGAATCTCAAGAAGTTACAAAGGTCGTCTTAAAACCTGTTTCTTTCATGTAAATGTCCATCTCCATGTCTTTTAATGAGACTTGATCTAACAGCATTGAACGAACACTTGAAATCTGATGAAGTACCTTGGGTATATAAACAACCCTTTTTTAAAGTACTTCTACACTTCTGTTTACTATGTACTTGTATTTTGGATGTACAGTACATTTGATACAATATTTTAATTCATTCTTTAATTACTTGCCTTCTTACTAAAAGCAAGGAACATTTTTTTAGCTACTGATAGTTAGCCACATGGAAAGTAAGCTATAAAGAATCATTTAAAGTAACAGTGGGTCCTGTCTGGAAAAAATTCCAGGCCACAGGTTGGACAAGGCGAGGAGATGGTCATAATTTAAGTAGAAATGTTTCTGGTAAGTTTTAAAAAATAGGAGTGATCACAGATTGTATTCATTTAGGCTGCAGCTTTTTGTTGCCCAATAGATAATGAGCAGTAGGAGGGATTTATAATTCTAGCAGCACCATTCATGATAGGTTGCTACAGTTGGTGACCAAGCAAAATGTTGTAGTTGTCAAGGTAATAATTAACCACAGAGTGAGGTTAGGAAGAGTTCTCTTTTGGAAATGTTGGAAAAATATACAAAGTTTTATTTTGAGATGATATAAAGGATGGAGCTGGGCGAGGAATACATTGTTTCAAATAATCTATTGCTGGGAAGTGAGAAGGAATACAATTAGCTCACTTTTGCCGATAGCAAGTCTCAAGACAAAAGTCTCGAGACATTGGTGGGGAAATTACTATGTTCAGAAAAATCTGTAAAAACAGACATTGGTGGCTAAAAGAAGAGATTAGATTGCCTTGTATGGTTATATTAAACATTATTACACCATGGGATTACTTTATCAGGAAACACCAGCTAAGAAGAGTATGAGTAGAGATAGAGCACTAGTGTGAGGAGAACAAGGAATACCCCAGACGTCAATTCAACCAGACAGCTGAAAAATCCAAAGTTTTACAGTGAAACATGTCTGAAGGCATGAAAAGTTCCGGATCTAACGGCCATTTGAAATATAGATTGAATAGTTTGCAAAAAAGAAAAAAAAAAAAAAAAAAACTGAACTAAAACCTAAGTACAAATAAATATGTTGTAATATAACTAGTTGAAGATGGCAAATGTCTGAGTAGTGTTTGTAGTTGCTCATATTTTTGCATATATTGGAAACTACATTTTAGATCGGCGCTTCTTTTCCAGTTGCTATTATGTAATTATTAGGAGACCTAATAAACAGCCCACACAGATTTCCATTTTAAAATGTGTCTGTATGAGATGTATTCATTCCATTTCAAAAGCATTTCTCCTAGGGTACCTTAATGGCCTTTATGAAATGCAGCCATTTGTGTAATAGCTATGCAAAGAATTGCCTTAACCATGGTGTCAGCCACAGAAAATGACACGCAGCAGACTGTGTATATTACTGTATTGAAACACATTTTTTTCTTTCCTTTTTTCATGAGAGCTTTCAGAAATTAGAGTATGAAAATGTACCTTGAAATAATTTGTCTGCAGAACATATTATATTTTCCATTTCTGTGTCACAGCACTTAATTTAATCACAATATTGTTGTACGATGTGCCCATTTGTTCAGCTGGTTAAAAGTAAATTTGGGGCAGTCTGTGCTTACATATAGGGATGAGCAAACTTTTGAAAAGTTCGGTTCGCTTCGCTTCGGCGAACTTTCTTGAATTTCGGATTCGTAAGAAACCGGAACTTAAAACGAACCTT